>JAODUO010000230.1:1015000-1040000 GCA_025642075.2 Ridgeia piscesae | reverse complement strand
ATCAAATGCACTAACAAACTCAACTCCACCGACACGTATTGTACTCTCCACAAATGCACTAACAAACTCAACTCCACCGACACGTGTTGTACTCTCCACAAATGCACTAACAAACTCAACTCCACCGACACGTATTGTAGTCTCCACAAATACACTAACAAACTCAACTCCACCGACACGTAGTGTAGTCTCCACAAATACACTAACAAACTCAACTCCACCGACACGTATTGTAGTCTCCACAAATACACTAACAAACTCAACTCCACCGACACGTGTTGTACTCTCCACAAATGCACTAACAAACTCAACTCCACCGACACGTATTGTAGTCTCCACAAATGCACTAACAAACTCAACTCCACCGACACGTGTTGTACTCTCCACAAATGCACTAACAAACTCAACTCCACCGACACGTGTTGTAGTCTCCACAAATACACTAACAAACTCAACTCCACCGACACGTATTGTAGTCTCCACAAATGCACTAACAAACTCAACTCCACCGACACGTATTGTAGTCTCCACAAATACACTAACAAACTCAACTCCACCGACACGTATTGTAGTCTCCACAAATGCACTAACAAACTCAACTCCACCGACACGTGTTGTACTCTCCACAAATGCACTAACAAACTCAACTCCACCGACACGTGTTGTACTCTCCACAAATGCACTAACAAACTCAACTCCACCGACACGTGTTGTACCTCCACAAATGCACTAACAAACTCAACTCCACCGACACGTATTGTAGTCTCCACAAATGCACTAACAAACTCAACTCCACCGACACGTATTGTACTCTCCACAAATGCACTAACAAACTCAACTCCACCGACACGTATTGTACTCTCCACAAATGCACTAACAAACTCAACTCCACCGACACGTATTGTATCTCCACAAATACACTAACAAACTCAACTCCACCGACACGTATTGTAGTCTCCACAAATGCACTAACAAACTCAACTCCACCGACACGTATTGTAGTCTCCACAAATGCACTAACAAACTCAACTCCACCGACACGTATTGTAGTCTCCACAAATGCACTAACAAACTCAACTCCACCGACACGTATTGTACTCTCCACAAATACACTAACAAACTCAACTCCACCGACACGTATTGTAGTCTCCACAAATGCACTAACAAACTCAACTCCACCGACACGTATTGGTATATGCAGTCTCCACAAATGCACTAACAAACTCAACTCCACCGACACGTATTGTAGTCTCCACAAATGCACTAATAAACTCAACTCCACCGACACGTATTGTAGTCTCCACAAATGCACTAACAAACTCAACTCCACCGACACGTATTGTACTCTCCACAAATGCACTAACAAACTCAACTCCACCGACACGTATTGTAGTCTCCACAAATACACTAACAAACTCAACTCCACCGACACGTATTGTAGTCTCCACAAATACACTAACAAACTCAACTCCACCGACACGTAGTGTAGTCTCCACAAATGCACTAACAAACTCAACTCCACCGACACGTGTTGTACTCTCCACAAATGCACTAACAAACTCAACTCCACCGACACGTGTTGTACTCTCCACAAATCACTAACAAACTCAACTCCACCGACACGTGTTGTACCCTCCACAAATGCACTAACAAACTCAACTCCACCGACACGTATTGTACTCTCCACAAATGCACTAACAAACTCAACTCCACCGACACGTATTGTAGTCTCCACAAATGCACTAACAAACTCAACTCCACCGACACGTATTGTACTCTCCACAAATGCACTAACAAACTCAACTCCACCGACACGTATTGTATCTCCACAAATCACTAACAAACTCAACTCCACCGACACGTATTGTATCTCCACAAATCACTAACAAACTCAACTCCACCGACACGTATTGTATCTCCACAAATCACTAACAAACTCAACTCCACCGACACGTATTGTAGTCTCCACAAATGCACTAACAAACTCAACTCCACCGACACGTATTGTTCTCCACAAATGCACTAACAAACTCAACTCCACCGACACGTATTGTAGTCTCCACAAATGCACTAACAAACTCAACTCCACCGACACCTATTGTTGTCTCCACAAATGCACTAACAAACTCAACTCCACCGACACGTATTGTAGTCTCCACAAATGCACTAACAAACTCAACTCCACCGACACGTATTGTAGTCTCCACAAATGCACTAACAAACTCAACTCCACCGACACGTATTGTACTCTCCACAAATCACTAACAAACTCAACTCCACCGACACGTATTGTACTCTCCACAAATGCACTAACAAACTCAACTCCACCGACACGTTTGTACTCTCCACAAATGCACTAACAAACTCAACTCCACCGACACGTTTGTATCTCCACAAATGCACTAACAAACTCAACTCCACCGACACTTTGTTGTACTCCACAAATGCACTAACAAACTCAACTCCACCGACACGTATTGTAGTCTCCACAAATGCACTAAAAACTCAACTCCACCGACACGTATTGTACTCTCCACAAATGCACTAACAAACTCAACTCCACCGACACGTTTGTAGTCTCCACAAATGCACTAACAAACTCAACTCCACCGACACGTTTGTACTCCACAAATGCACTAACAAACTCAACTCCACCGACACGTATTGTACCTCCACAAATGCACTAACAAACTCAACTCCACCGACACGTATTGTATCTCCACAAATACACTAACAAACTCAACTCCACCGACACGTATTGTAGTCTCCACAAATGCACTAACAAACTCAACTCCACCGACACGTATTGTAGTCTCCACAAATGCACTAACAAACTCAACTCCACCGACACGTATTGTAGTCTCCACAAATGCACTAACAAACTCAACTCCACCGACACGTATTGTACCCTCCACAAATACACTAACAAACTCAACTCCACCGACACGTATTGTACTCTCCACAAATACACTAACAAACTCAACTCCACCGACACGTATTGTACTCTCCACAAATGCACTAACAAACTCAACTCCACCGACACGTATTGTAGTCTCCACAAATACACTAACAAAATCAACTCCACCGACACGTATTGTACTCTCCACAAATACACTAACAAACTCAACTCCACCGACACGTAGTGTAGTCTCCACAAATGCACTAACAAACTCAACTCCACCGACACGTATTGTACTCTCCACAAATGCACTAACAAACTCAACTCCACCGACACGTATTGTACTCTCCACAAATGCACTAACAAACTCGACTCCACCGACACGTATTGTACTCTCCACAAATGCACTAACAAACTCGACTCCACCGACACGTATTGTACTCTCCACAAATGCACTAACAAACTCAACTCCACCGACACGTATTGTAGTCTCCACAAATGCACTAACAAACTCAACTCCACCGACACGTATTGTAGTCTCCACAAATGCACTAACAAACTCAACTCCACCGACACGTATTGTACTCTCCACAAATACATTAACACAAGCACACGCACAGAGACACCGCAACAAGGATGCAAATACATAGTTCGAAAGTTCACGTTTTATGATAAAACGCTCTATACGTTGATGCAATTGCATGAACATTTTGATGTGTGTGTGTTGTGTGAGCGTGCGTGCGTGTTGCGTGCGTGTGTTTGTAATAGTTTGTTTGTTTTCACGTGCAACTTGCAAACCAGTAATTATATTCCCGTGCAGTACAGTTATATTATTACATTTTATTACAAGGTCTCAAATTGCTTCAAGGATACACGATGCGACGAAACATGTTTGATCTTCCTGACATAAGGTTACAGCCAGTTATACCTCAATATGTCTTGCTTATGAAACATTACGATGGCATGTCTACTGAGTCTCGTCCGACAGCAGACATTCAATAGCATTTGGGAAAGAACGCATTTCCCAGATTCTGGACGAAAAGGCTGACAGCCAATCACCCACTGGTGCCGGTTGGCTCTCTGCATTATATACTTAGAAAAGAAAGAATGTCCCAGTCACATGACGCACGTTCTATGCTTCAATGCCAAGCCGGTTTTATATGAGTAATAAATGTGTCCGACCGTAACTTGGTCGAGTGTAGTTTAGTTTAACCGCTATAAATTAAGGCGATTCTGCGATATATATATATATATATATATATATATATATATATATATATATATATATATATATAGGCAATGTGTAGTTGAATATTAGTAGTTGCAGTGTTGGTGGTTTTCTTTCAGAAGAAACAGTCTCACTTGTGCTATGTTGGTCACTTTTTAAAGTTTACTCCTAGAATATTTAATGAGAGAATGTCAGAGAAAATAGCCTAGCCATGTTCTTTACACCCCAGACCCGTTGCTGATTGTATTGTCCATGGAATGAAACAATAAAAACCACGTTTGTGGTTATTCATTTCCCATCATTAAAAAGACTGATGGCAACAGGAATAAAAGGTGACTTCTTGCGGTTTTGCACGCGGGACACATAAAACGACGTCCCGACGGCATAGTCATCAGGTTGAAATGCCAGCAGATAAATGAAAAACAAAATAGCTCTGGATAAACGATTTGAAAAACATATATAAAATGGTTGTATCAACAGAAAATGAGTTCAAATATCTAAGAAAATGCAGGTGCTGCTGACATTTCTTGACAATGATTCCAGTATTGTCATCACATCTAAGTTTGTTATCAAACACTGTACCTACGGATGTGTACTTGGTGACAATTTTAACCTCCTGACCTTGTGAACCATAGAGAAGTAAGGTAAGGGACGGTCATCAGGAAATTTAACTTAAAAACCTGTCTGCATGTGCACTTCTACAACTGTCAGTGTACAACATGTATAGAAAGGACGGGTGACAACAACTCTGAGGCGATCCTGTGTTTGTCAACCTCATGTCAGAACAGTTGCCATTCACAAAAACACAGCGACACGACAAGAAATCAACGAACCTGGCAACAAGCTGGTTTCCAAGATTAAAATCATACATGATTTTATGGGCTAAGTAAAATATGAGGCTGCATCAAATTACAAGCCGATGAGAAATCGGCGAAGATAATCTTGGCATGTGCAGTTGGTTTCTCAAGATAAGTATACATTTTGTCCAGAATTAATAACTTTGCGTCTTCAACACCTCTTCCAGCCAGATATGCCAACTGCAGTGGGTCTAAGTGACTCTCAGTAATGGGAACAATCAATGAGTTGACTGGCTTTTCCATAGTTTACATAACAGGAGATGTTAGAGCAACGGATCGGTAGTCGTTAAAACTGTTTGGGTTTGCTTGTCTTTGGAGTGGGATTAACAGTGGTGATAATAGCGGTCTCTAGAGAGGTCTGAAGGAGATGTTGAAAGACGCCACTAAGTTGATCAGCACAAAACTTAAATGTTTTCGACAGTATAACAATGCAACTTTTCATCATAGAGTAGACACGTACAATCCGTGTACATAATATTATGCTGTGGTATAATGGGGCATCCATGTCGTCCCCAGTGGTTCTTTTATGTCCCACATTGAGTTGTGACCGACATTAACGGGATTCTCCGATTCACGAGGATTCACAGTCCCCAATGTTGATGGCCAGGTTTTAACACCAAACATAGCATGCCTGCCGTGACCGGGTACATATATGTATCCGCGCGCCTCTCTGACAACACTTAACAAATTGGGATTTGTTTACACGGCAACTCATCCAAAGTTCAGTCCTATGTTCGTTCCGAAAGATTCACCAAGACCGATATCCCAAAAATATAAAAATCTGGTTTCAGAGGGTGCACGGAAGGCCTGTCAGGCGGCCTCAGATTGACGGCTCTCTACTCGGAGGGTCGCCGCGGCAACCGTTGATGTACCAGCTGCGTTCTGGGCTGTTTTCTCTCAGTCAACCAACTCATTCATCAACGTAGGAGACTACGAGTTGTGCATACCGGAGACATGGCTCCGTCCTGTCCGCCAACTCAACCGAGGCTCTCTACAGACAGGTGGCGGCCCCGACGGCTGGTCTGGCATTCATTTTCTATTTAGGAGATATCGACATAATTATCGTCGCCACCCACAGCAGCTATGATAATTGTAATGTCAAAATTTATCAAAATTATAGCGCCCGAATCAATTTAGATAAACTGCTCTCGGGTGCTTTACATAAAACTGTATACATTAAATAAAACTATAACATTTTGATTATTTAAAAAAATTGTAAAACTTTATTTGAACATAAATTATAATAACGCATAGAAATGACATATCTTTACACACGCCAATAAAACATTACTAATTAATTCATCAGTACACATTAACGTCATCACAAATATCGTGTGTAGATATGTATGTCAGATGTTGGTCTATCAGTAACGTATTTTGTTTTACGTTAATGTACACACCCCTGCACACGTAAACGCACGCATGCACGCACGCACCTAGGCGCACACACCGGCAAACGCGCGAACACATTCACGCACATACATATTCATGTACGCAAACATTGACGCACGCAGTTTCGAAGTTTATACGTAATTGTACGTTACACTATAAGAAGAAATGTTTTAAATGTTTTATTTAAAATTCAAACTGTGTGCGTCACACACACCTCACAAATAATACGATGCACACCTAATGATGGTACATGTCTAATGGTTACGCAAGGGTTAACGAAGATAGTTTTTGTAAAACGACTCAAGCACAACCACGAATTGAACTCAAAGCATCACAATACTACGTTTAAATAAATAGTTGTAACAATGACACCAGACGTAACACGTTAAATGACTTACACACGTAATGGGGTTAATGAGTATAATTAATGACACGACAGATTAGTCGTCGCGTTCTTGAAGTGATTATGTGTCCCGGTCGGCCCCGTGGAAATTTACGTTATGTCGGTCTGGAAGGTATTTCTTGCGTTGATTAATCCAAGTCTACAGGTGCAATATGACGTGGCGGGGTGTGGACCAGTCGGAACGTTACAGCTGCCGCCACAAATTATACGAGTCTTGTTCATGCCTCCCTCCATGTTTACCAACATCGCATATGGGAGCCAAGCGTGATTCGTATTAATCACGAAGCAACAGTACTGAGGATTTGTTTGACATTTCACAGCCGAAGCGGCTATAGACAGTATTTGATGTAGCAGAGACGTGTGTGTTTTGTACAACACAAGATACTCTCCCATTCCCCTTGTCTACGATAGTGTAGGATTGTATTCTTTTGGATTCTGGAGAATCGTTAGACTAGCATACTCACGCATATGTACGCACGCTCCCTCACACGCACGCACGCACGCACGCACGCACGCACGCACCTGATGTTCATATATTGACAATACTGAAACGACAGTCTACATGCCTAAACACACACACGCGCGCGCACGCACGCACGCACGCACGCACGCGCCCATGCACGCACGCACAGTCAGATCAACACATAGTCTATATACACATACGACATAATTATCCCGAAAACTCCTTACGTATTCCTTAAAAAATACATAATATAAACTATTGCTGCTAAATTTATTTGGGCAAAATTGTTTTTTTAACAACGAGGCAAGGACACACTACATGAACCAACGACGGACAGAAAACTTAAATAAACGCTCCATCAAACCAAGACATCTGACAACATTAACAGTAGTAGTGATAACGTGACCCAGAACACACTTTTCACAGTCATACGCCATCAATCTGACCCAGCTTTCTATCGCTTGCGGCCTGCGCGTTATAATACAGTCCCTAGAAATCGCGCCGGCGCGACGAGCCTGACCGACCACATTGCGCAAGAAAGAGACGTCCATAATCGCGCCTGCTCGCACGTCGGCCCGCCAGCAGCGATGCTGCGCCTTGTCAGAACGCTGTAGTTCGGGATAAGCCAGCCGTGCCGTGATACCCTCGCTCCACTTCGAGGATATGATGTTACCGGAGCTGACGCTCTCTGTCGGTAAGAGTTGCAACGTCGACATCGCTACACCGTCGCCGCCTCCTCGCAGTGGGCACTATATATAGCGGCTATCAATCGGCGCTCGACGTGAATCTAGCGGAGTCGCTATAGTAGCGTTAACCCTTGCGCCGAGTCTACGGCGGTTATCCCTGGTTACGGCCGTGCCAAATGTTGAGCTATCAGCGGCTGGAGTTTGGTCGGTCGCCCGTGAGTGTAATGCTAGGTCGGTGGTCGTCTGTGCAGTAAATGTACGCAGCTTCGCGTTCATTGGTTTCATCGTCGGAGGCGTTAATTACGTTTCTTCATCTGCTTCCTTTGGCAGGTGCAGGGAATTTATATAGATAGGGTGGGGTGGATGAGGGGGGCACGTGCAACCTTTGTAATATGCTCACGCTATATCCCAGTTAGCCCCTGTGCCCCCACACCATGTGAATGCCCCCCTCCTCCCCGATGCCCAGTCTTCGGGGTTTATTGAATGGGTTTCGTGAGCTTCAGAATTGTTTAACATCCCCGCCAACGGTTATAACAACACCATGCGCCGACGGAGAGCGAAGAGGGTTTGAAGGCAAAGCTCAGACGAAAAATCTTCGCCTTCCCCTTTCACCGTTTTCAAATTTCGTGAACAAACACGTGTTGTTTTCCTAATAATGATAAGATGATTCCGATTATCCATTAATACCCGATGAAAAGCGGGCGGACTAAGTGCCATATTGTTTACCCATATGTCAATAAGATTATTTAAATAGACATCGGGATTAAAGTTCTAGTCAAATGATACATGTAGCTTTCGCTTTCGGTATCAGCGACGAGCGTGTGCTCAAGTGTCATCGTCGTCTGTCGTTGATTCAATGTAATATTCGTTGTCAATCATATTAAATTGGGAGCGGGTTCTTGAACTTTTATTGTTGGAACATTGAGATGGCGTAACATGATAAACTATGCCATTGATGCACCATGTCGCATATATTTGTCCATCGAATTGGATTAAGAAAAAAATAGCAGCCCTAGAATCAGTGGACACAAGACAGTAACCGTCTCAACGAACTAGTTCTGTCTACCCTCTAAACCTTCCACACATTATCGTAGATATATTATCCGTGCATGCTATCACTACAGCATTGTATTTACTTTAAAGGGACTATCTGCCCAGAAGTGGCTGAGCAGTAATTTGTCTGCTGTCTAGAATAAGGGAAACTTAAACAACAAAGGGGTTAATTAACTCTGCTCGCCTCGGCATTATTGCCAATATATTTTGTTTTGAAATGGTACGTTTTGTTTACGATTTGAAAGTGTTGCGGGAGGAATCTTTCAAATTGTGAACATTGTTCCGAGCTTAATAAAGTAGCTAAACACAGTTTGACAGGCAGTACATCGTCAACATGTATGCTATAGTCATGAGAACGTAATATTAAATTAAAAAAATAAACGTAGGGGGTGGCACCCTTGCTTTATCAACCACCAAAACCAACGGTGTTTCAGCGCTGACATTTCAAGAACAAAATGCATACTTATCGAAAAGGGCAAACAACCCTGGTATCCGCTCATAGGCAGCGACGGCACTGGGGCTGGAGTAAAGGTCGAGGGGTGGAGACATGGGTTGGGGGATGATTGCCCTCATCGCCGGTCTCCCAGCCACCTCGTCTTCCCGCCTTCCTGGTGGGAAGGGTCCAGGCCCGCTAGCAGCCGGGGGAGCTGAAAGGCGAATGGGAACATCAGCGAATCCGATACGGAAATAGCGAGCAGAATTATAGGTCTACGTGTCTCGGGAAAGGTTCACCGATTGCGTGGTTTATGACGACGATGATACACACTGTTTTTCGTCCGACCCGATACGATCAGTCGGTCTTATTCTGGTCTGGTCTGGTCTGGTCTGGTCTGGTCTGGTCTGGTCTGGTCTGGTCTGGTCTGGTCTGGTCTGGTCTGGTCTGGTCTGGTCTGGTCTGGTCTGGTCTGGTCTGGTCTGCGTCGGTCGGTCTGGTCGCGTCGCGTCGCGTCGCGTCGCGTCGCGTCGCGTCGGTCGCGTCGCGTCGGTCGGTCGGGTCGGATCGGATCGGATCGGATCGGATCGGATCGGATCGGATCGGATCGGATCGGATCGGATCGGATCGGATCGGATCGGATCGGTGTCAGTCGGTTAATGTGTTCACAAGTTCATTTAAAGGGAGGTTGCCTGCATCTCTGCCCATAATTGTAAGAGCAGTAATTTGTAACGGAAAGTCTGTGGCCTAGAACGTGGGAAAGTTAAACATCAAAGGGTATTGTAATTAACTCTGCTCGCTTGGGCATTATTGCCGATCAATTTTGTTTTGAAACTGGATGTTTTCTTCACCAGTTAAACGTTCTGCGGGTGGAGTCTTGCAAATTGTGAAGATTGCTCCGAGGTTAATAAAGTAACTAAACACAATTTAGCAAGCAGTCAACATTCAACACGTAAGTTGTAGTCTTACTTATGTAATATTACATTTTTTTAACAACAACATAAGAGATGGCACCCTCGTTTTAAAATCGGGGCTAGTACAAGTCAGTATGACGCACTGGTCTAAATATATGGATAGGAAACCTAATGCTAAAATGTGAATGTGACGCGAAGAACCGCCGCCATATTGCTTTCCCTATTGTTACGTATATATGACGGTGTCGCCATATTATTTCTATATTACGCATAACCACTGCACGTAAACAATCCTCTGACCTTTATTATCGACGATTTTAGGAAAGCAAGATGGCGGACAATGGCTGCATGTAATCAGTGGTATGACGTAGCCGACAGTTTTCGAAAGATGTCGTCATTTAGAATATTCTTCATTGGGTTTTGCAATCGTGATGTCACGCTGACATAGACATTTTAAAAATCGAAATGGAAAGCGCTCGCTGTCTTCAACGTACAACGAACATACAAACGTAGGATTGATTTAGAATAATCGATAGTACGTTTCAACATATTCACGAAAGAATCGTGCGGCTATATTAATAAAGATCAACACAAAATTTCTGATTTGTTATTGCGGTCAAATAAGCACAGATTGCATATGTTTGTGTGAAATGATGCAACAATATGTAAGCGATATGCAAACTATGATGTTGCTACTGGCAAAAAGATACATTTTGTTACAAATAGCTGATGAAATCAACATGACAGGCTCATGTTGATAAGCCCCGCTCTGGCTACGGCGGACTGCGGCACGTGAAAGCCTCGATACTACCAAATGTCAAGGATGGTCTTTCGTCATCGAATATTATCTCTCGCTAGCAAAGCTCGTTTCGCGATGGCTAAATCCGCAAAATGCCACTGTCAGTCTATATTATCTGTAGGGGACGAATCATTAGCTTGCATATCAACAGATTCAGATATTTGCATAGAGCGAAAACATGTATTGCGACGTTACGTTAAGTCCTGGGGGCCATTTTCATAAAGCCGCGTAACTTTACGAGCAATTATGCGGTCTACTGGTCGCAGCTAACAGCGACTATTCAGTGTAGCTTACAACCAGTTTCATGAGACCAATTTAGCATTCGTATATACAAATCGACGTAGAATTGACCTAATTAGGTCGTGGTGGGGAATCCCTGTATTTGTGGTTTCTGTAGACACTTTTTTCACTTTAGCTGCCGCCTTTGCCGTTCATATAGCAAATGACAAGCTATGATGACTGCAAAGGGTACCCAGTGTAAACATTAAAAATAATAAGTTGACAGTGGACGTGTCTGGAGCATCAACGAACTTGGGCAGCATCACGTAAATATTTCAACTAGTGTAAAGTTACGCCTACTAAATACATGGCGCAGCCTAAGTGAAACGCAACTAGCGTTTTAGGTTTTCGACGAGTTATTGCCCGCTACGACGTCGTAAGCAGGCTTTGTGAAACCGGCCCCCGGACGTCAACTAACCGCACCCAACGAGCAATCAAAGCAATTGAAATGTGGGTTTAAAAGGAATGATGAGTTATAATAAAATAAAAACGTTAAAATAAAAGGAATGATGGAACCCTTAGGGCAGTCAACTACTAAAGAAAAATTATTAACAAAATTAGAACAAGATTTAGAGGACATACAATTATCACGAGAATGAACAATTTAGAACATGTAGTAACAACTACAGGAAAAGAGATCCCGAGGTCTGCAGCGAATAAAATGAATAGATTCTATGCAAAGATTGTGTGAAAGAAGCGCATTAGAACTGCTACAAACAACACACGACCGTGTGGTTGGGAGGGTCGCCATCGCATTGTGATTATATATGACATATGACACTTAGAACAGGAAGACGTGGGAACCGTCGGAAACAACCAGGATTTCATCAAGAGTTACTGCAACAAATACTAGTCGGAGAGAAAATACTAGTTTGACTCTTTTGAATATATTTGTATCGTACCCGAAGACAACTTCATTTTGACTGGATTATGATTTGGAAATAATTTGTATGGGTATATTTTATAATCACTAATCAATAGTGTTATTATCCGTCACCTAATTGTAGTGCTTCATAAAAATGTCTAAAATGAGCCGATAGTATTGGAATCGAAAGTACGATAGTATTGGAATCGAAAGTACGAGTACACGTGACCGGAAGTATGTCACAAACCTCTCGATGGTGACGTCGGTCGAGGTGACGCTGGTCGCGCCGCCGTCACATCCACGCTGTAACGCCGTGGCGCCACCTGGCGTCTCACGGCGATCAACTTCCCTCCGTCCGTACTGTAGTACCCCGTCGGGGAGTACGCTGGTGGCGAGTACCCGCGCTGCACCTCCACGTACCTCGGCGATGACGACGCCGACGGAATGCTGGGACTGAGCGGGGGCGGCCAATTCGCCGGCCGATAGACGACGCCAGGTGGCGCCGCCCGCGGGTAATTCGGGGGGTATCCGCCAGGGGGACTGAGGTGTCCAGGGCAGATGTGTGTGGGGCTGAGATGCGGGGGATAGGAGGGTTGGGGCGGGTAGGAGATGTGGATGAGACCGGAGTTGTCATCGGCGCTGTGGGAGTGGGCGTGAGACGCGTCGATGCTGACGGAGAGAGGCTGTCGACCAGGGATGTTGTAGGTGACGCGGGCGGGGTGTGAGCCGGCCCGGGGCAGGGTGAAGTCCATGCGCGTGGCTGGACGGGCGGCAGCCTGGCGGTGGGTCATCGACACGTCCAGGTGTCCGGGCGACGGTTGACCAACGGTCACCTGCAGCAGACCATAGCTCAGTGACACTAGTGACCAAAACATTGGAATCGCTTTTCTATCAATAATGTCCTAATAAAATGTGTTTATGTAAGAGTGTGGATGGGGTTGCCAATGCTGTGGAATTCGTTTTGGAGTATCATCAGTGTTATACAAAAAAAAACGCTTACATATACTCACGCATGCATGCACGCAAGCAAACACACATACACATACTATTTAAGTTATATAAAATGTAGTACACACCCAACAACCAACACGCATGCACACACGTACACAAACAGCTACGCACCAATATACACACACAACATACACACACCGCACCGCACCGCACCGCACCGCACCGCACCGCACGCAACCCCACCGCACCGCACCGCACCGCACCGCACCGCACCGCACCGCACCGCACCGCACCGCACCGCACCGCACCGCACCGCACCGCACCGCACCGCACCGCACCGCACCGCACCGCACCGCACCGCACCGCACCGCACCGCACCGCACCGCACCGCACCGACCGCACCGCACCGCACCGCACCGCACCGCACCGCACCGCACCGCACCGCACCGCACCGCACCGCACCGCACCGCACCGCACCGCACCGCACCGCACCGCACCACCGCACACGCAAACGCAAACCACACACACACCGCACTACACACACACACACACCACGCACACACACACACACACACACACACACACGCACCACACACACACACACACACACACTGCCGCACCTGTAGCCCGTGACGAGCGGGCGAAGAGGACACGAGGATGTTCTGTCGAGGCGACTCGAAGTTGTGCAGTTCGTGGCCCGGCCAGTGCAGCTCCACGGTCGGGTAGACATAGTCTGGGTGTCGGGTTGGGCCGTGGGCCGGGGCTAGGTCCGGATGGCGGGTCGGGGAGGAACGCGCCGCCAGGTCGTTCTCTCGTTCGATCCGGTCCAGCGTCTCCGTCAGCATCTTCACCGACTCCGCCTTCGCCACGGCGTCGGGGGCCATCTGGCGGTGTTGTTCTCTGTCGACCAAAATGGCGTAAGATGGTGTTGTGTAGACTTTGTATAAGAATTACCAGCGATTGAGAGAAAGAAAGGGGAGAATGGAGAGATGAAGACAAGGAGAGGGAGGGAAATGAGAGCAATAGAGAGAGAGAGAGAGAGAGAGAGAGAGAGAGAGAGAGAGAGAGAAAGAGAGAGAAGAGAAGAGAAGAGAAGAGAAGAGAAGAGAAGAGAAGAGAAGAGAAGAGAAGAGAAGAGAAGAGAAGAGAAGAGAAGAGAAGAGAAGAGAAGAGAAGAGAAGAGAAGAGAAGAGAAGAGAAGAGAAGAAGAAGAAGGGAGAGAGGGAACGATGGAGAGGGACATGGGCAGGGGCAGGGGCAGGGGTTGGGGCTGAGGCTGAGGCTGAGAGCTGAGAGCTGAGGCTGAGGCTGAGGCTGAGGGGGGGAGAGAGGGAGAGGGAGAGGGAGAGGGAGAGGGAGAGGGAGAGGGAGAGGGAGAGGAGAGGGAGAGGGAGGGAGAGGGGGAGGAGGAGAGGGAGAGGGAGAGGGAGAGGGAGAGGGAGAGGGAGACGGAGAGAGGGAGAGGGAGAGGAGAGGAGAGAGAGACGAAGACGGAGACGGAGACGGAGACGGAGACGGAGACGGAGACGGAGACGGAGACGGAGACGGAGACGGAGACGGAGACGGAGACGGAGACGGAGACGGAGACGAGAGACGAGGAGGAGGAGGAGGAGGAGGAGGAGGAGGAGAGAAAAATAGGAGACAGGAAAAGAGGAAGATGAGAGAGCGCGATAAATGTGCATTTTTATGTGTTTGAACACATGCATGAATACATGCATGCACATCATGTGAATACAATCAACCTTGCCCAGCCTCCTGTGCTCCGTAGATTATTTATCCATACGCTGTATGAAACATTGCAGACATGTTTTAATTTATATAATATCGTAATGTTTGATGTGCCTCTGAGGTCGGATATTTTATGAGATTGTCATGCTTCGTGATGTTTCATTCAGACACACATCCCTACCTCCTGCGCGGCCGCCGGGGCTCGATCTCTATCACAGACTGTTCCACGGGCTCGGCGAAATGCACGCGCCGCTGAGAGCTCTTCACCTGAATCGGCTCTTCCGGTGGCCAGCAGAAGTGCTTCCGGGTCGGCGACGGTGACGTCATCGGTGAAGTTACATCGTACAGCCTCTGGTACTTGTCTGCGTTGCCCTGCGCGTACCGAATGTTGCTTTCATAAAACGTATCATAAAGAAAATCGGACAATTAGAACTCTGAAAACACAACTGTTCGTGGTGTGTGACCGATAACAATTCACGCATTCTAATTACTATTATACCTCGTCAGAAGGTAGTACTTTAGTTAACGATAAGTTATGACGTCCAGCTACCACCAATTGACATGGTTTTGTATCATTAAATGTATATTGTGTCTAAAAGTTCGATGAGCTGATATGACAGTACTTATGCGCGCTGTTCCACAATGTGAATGTCTTCTAGAATGGTTTGTCTCTCTGTGCAGTGATGGGACGTAAGGAGGACAGAGACAGAGACGGCACCGAAACGGGTTTTAAAATCATCATGATGAAACACATAAATTGATTAAAAGAAATATAAAAAAGAACACATCAACTGAGAGAAGAGATCAACTGCGGCAATAGTGAGTTAACGAAACCGTCCAATCTTTGAAACGGCACCAACAGGGCACGAATCGACGTGCCCAGAGTCGACTTCGGATCTGGGCCCGCGCGAGACTAAAGAACGTTTGAAATATTTTTATGCCCAACATCCACGGAATTATAATATTTTGCACATTTATATACTTTAAACAAGTTGTTCTATTTCTTTCGAAGCAGTAAGCTCATTAGCCTAGGTAGAATGAATGTTATTCTGACCTGTCAATTATGCCCCGAGCTTCTATGTGAATAGTCTCGTCCCATGACGGACTTGTCATTGTATGTAATTACGTTTAGTCTAGTTGTGCTCCATCAACTGACTACTAGTTAGGCTATGGGTGACAAACATGTATTTGACCTACTGTCTACGTCACACCTGTCATCCCTGATCGCCTTGTTAATGGCCCACAACACCGGGCCCAGATTCGGAGTCGAATCTCGGCCCAATCGAATCTCGACCCACGACACCGGGTTTCTCCCGTTTCTGTAACCAGGATATTTGTCCTAAGCACCTCCCCGTGAGTCGTACCTGTGTCCCCCCGAACAGCCGTTGTTTGACGTCTCCGAGCGCCGACGCCGAGAGAGGGGCGCTGTCTATGATGATCTCCCTTTCGGGGTCGGGCTGAGGACGGCCTGGCTTCCCTGCCTTGTCCACGAACGACAGACCCGGCTCCGTCTGATGCAGAGGCTGCACGATCTTCGGATGCTGCACAGCGATGGCTTCGAGACGTCGGTCCAGGTCAGCTACCATCTCCTTTGAGGAACAGCAACCACGAGGTGAGGGTCGTGAGATGACGGAATGTGTGGGCAAAATTAATTGGTATAGTCATTGAAGACGGGAGGTTGTAGGTAACAATAAGGATCGCTCGGGTGTGGTGTGTGTGTGTGTGTGTGTGTTGTTGGTGTGTTTGTGTGTGTGTGTGTGTGTGTGTGTGTGTGTGTGTGTGTGTGTGTGTGTGTGTGTGTGTGTGTGTGTGATGTGTGTGTGTGTGTGTGTGTGTGTGTGTGTGTGTTGTGTGTGTGTGTGTGTGTGTGTGTGTGTGTGTGTGTGTGTGTGTGTGTGTGTGTGTGTGTGTGTGTGTGTGTGTGTGTGTGTGTGTGTGTGTGTTCATGTGTGTGTGTGTGTGTGTGTGTGTGTGTGTGTGAGGGCGCGTGAATGTACGAGAGCGTGTGTGGGGGTATGTGTGTAGTTGTGTATAAGCGTGCGTGGGTTCTCGGGTGAGAGTGATTCAGTATCTGCGTGATTGCACGGGCATTCGTGTGCGCGTGTCTACAGCTCCCCCTCTCCCTGTTTCTCTCTACCGACAATGAATGCTAATAACATTTGCAACTAATATAGCTAACATGACTGGTTACACAGTTGCAAATACTTAAACGGACATTGAGTACACATTTGAGTCAAAAACTAAAACAGCTAAACAATTACAGCTCTTCGCAAATCATTTAGCTAAACCTCGCAGCATAACATGTATTTGATAAGCGCCTTCGATTAATTCGACAATATTAAACAACAGTTTACGAGATAGCCGCAACAACATGACCATTTTAAAATGACAGAAAAAGTCGATACCCTGCTTTGTGTATTTGAAGTTTGTTACGGGTGACCGAGAGTGTGACATTTTAACAATCAAACATAGCCGCACAAACCTTGACCGCCGGCATGGACATGGCGTCAACCTCCGTAAAGTACACATCGCCCTCCGATGGCGACCTGATCTGTTGGTCCGCCGGCTGACCGGAAAGTAGCGTCTTTTTGCCGACGAACGTCAACGTCGGCGTGACGTCAGACCGCGACGGCGACAGCGGCGACAGCGGCGACAACGGCGAGTCGACGTCACGTGACTTCCGCCACGGATACGTCTTGTCGGTTCCGGTCTCCAGCTCGCTCAGCACCTTCCGCTGGATCACCTTGCTGACGATGCGAGACGCGTCCTTTATCGTCGATACCGGCTTCGTGAGCTTCAGCGGCGACGGCAGACTTCCGGTCAACGCCGGACCGTCTTCCGGTGCGCGCGCGACTTCCGGTGACGCACATCCGCCGCTGTGCTGAGGCACGCGCCAGGGAGCCGTCCTCGAGAAGTCCTTCGGCCTCTGCTCGGCCTGCGTTGATGCGGCCGTGGCGGCGTTTGGTTTCGATGCTTCGTCCTTGTCCAGGTCCGCTTTCTCCTGGTTCGTGCGGTCGGCGTGTGTCCGCAGAAGTCTCTCCGGGCCGATGGCCTGCCGCGCCGCCTTCGTGTCGGCCGGGACAGCCGTGTCGATGGCCGACTCCACCTCCGTCGTCTCCTCCGTCGGGGGATTTGTCGCTTTGCTGAAATTGGACACAAAACAGCTCGTCACTACAGGAGTATGCCTGCACAGTTTCGGTTTGAAATGAAGACAAGAGTATGCCTGTACACTTCTGGTTTGAAGTGAAGACAAGAGAATGCCTGTACAGTTTCGGTTTGAAGTGAAGAAAAGAGTATGCCTGTACAGTTTCGGTTTGAAGTGAAGACAAGAGTATTTTCCTGGGGGAAAAAAAGCTTCTTTTGGTTTGAAGTGAAGACAAGAGTATGCCTGTACAGTTTCGGTTTGAAGTGAAGACAAGAGTATGCCTGTACAGTTTCGGTTTGAAGTGAAGACAAGAGTATGCCTGTACAGTTTCGGTTTGAAGTGAAGACAAGAGTATGCCTGTACACTTTGGTTTGAAGTGAAGAAAAGAGTATGCCTGTACAGTTTCGGTTTGAAGTGAAGACAAGAGTATGCCTGTACAGTTTCGGTTTGAAGTGAAGACAAGAGTATGCCTGTACAGTTTCGGTTTGAAGTGAAGACAAGAGTATGCCTGTACAGTTTCGGTTTGAAGTGAAGACAAGAGTATGCCTGTACAGTTTCGGTTTGAAGTGAAGACAAGAGTATGCCTGTACAGTTTCGGTTTGAAGGAAAGACAAGAATATGCATGTATAGTTTCGGTTTGAAGTGAAGACAAGAGTATGCCGGTACAGTTTTGGTTTGAAGGAAAGACAAGAATATGCATGTATAGTTTCGGTTTGAAGTGAAAGCAAGAGTATGCCGGTACAGTTTTGGTTTGAAGTGAAGACAAGAATATGCATGTATAGTTTCGGTTTGAAATGAAGATAATAGTATGCCTGTACAGTTTCGGTTTGCAGTGAAGAAAAGAGTATGTCTGTACAGTTTCGATTTGAAGTGAAGACAAGAGTATGCCTGTATAATTTCGGTTTTGAAGTGACGACAAGAATATGCCGGTACAGTTTCGGTTTGAAGTGAAGATAAAAGTATGCCTGTACAGTTTCAGTTTGAAGTGAAACCACGCTAGTTTACTTGTTGCAGTTTTAATCGTTTATAGTTAATAAATAATAACAATAATATTTATTTAAAACATAAAAGGTGCATATGTACATACAAGTAAAAAAAAGAAGTTAGATAAAATTAATAAAAGGTAGTTAAATAAATATACTCGAAACGATATCTTTTTATATATGTCAATACCCACTCTGAAATAAAGAACCGCTAAACATTTTATGGCAAGATGCGTAACAATGCGTAGTTCCACATTTTATAAGAACGAGAAAAAATCATACTGACAAACTGAGACAATTGTGCATTCGAACAGAACAACCGAGACACCTTTTACACAGTTCTGTTGTAACCAACATTGGGCGATCTGGATCAAAGTATAGTAGCTGTACTAATATCATTGGAAGAAACGGTTGGTTTTTATCATTGTTCAGAAGAGTAAATCACTGCTTACAAACAGGACACAATAACAGGAAATGTAAACCCTTTCTATGTACGGACATAACACATAAAGACTACGGAGATATATAGTGCAGAGGACGTTTCAATGCGACGCTGGGTGTTCGCTTCGCATCTGCTATTTCCAATGTACACAAAACAATTTGCTGACATACTGACAAATAAATAATTCAGAAAAAACAGATAGCAATGCTGTGTGATGCAATAGTTACGCATTACTTGCTTGGAAGCCGTATCAGAACAAGAAATAAATAAGCAAAGGAATGCGAAAATAGCGGTTATCCAATATAACACCTTCAAACGAAGACAACAAAGTTGATAGTGATGGTTATATAGACGCACATCTACGTGCGGAGAGAATGCGAGAAACATCTGGCATACAGAAGTGTAAACGTATGGCAAAATAGGAGGGATATGGAAACAATTAGAAAGGCTCGACCATAACCATGTATGGTACATAGAACGGAAGCATGATTGGTCCGCCTTGGAACAAAAACGGCATAAATCAAGAATAACGTCTAGCTTACGGCCATGGATAAATGATAAAGACGCACATACAAAATGGGAAGAAATATATTAAACATCACGTTTCCGGAGAGACAGAGAGACAGAGAGACAGAGAGACAGAGAGACAGAGAGACAGAGAGACAGAGAGACAGAGAGACAGAGAGACAGAGAGACAGAGAGACAGAGAGACAGAGAGACAGAGAGACAGAGAGACAGAGAGAGACAGAGAGACAGAGAGACAGAGAGACAGAAAGACAGACTGACATGACAGACAGACAGACAGACAGACAGACAGACAGACAGACAGACAGACAGACAGACAGACAGACAGACAGACAGACAGACAGACAGACAGACAGACAGACAGACAGAAACGTGACACATGTTCCAAATCGAGTGATTTTGTAGCGGCGTATCCGATTGGCTGAAAAGACACATGTGAAAGAGTTAATGCAAACTCATTTATGTATAGATGCATTCACGATCACAACAGAGCGAGCTGGTAGAAACCTTCAAGGCATGGATTTGTGTTAATGGCAGAAGTGTAAATATTCTGACCTTGCAAGTAAGCAGACGCCACGGGCATAAAATGTTGTGGATTATCGATAAGCCGCTGACCTACTTATTCACCGGCCATCTGGAGCTAGTATGCGCGCGTGCGCACACACAAACACACACATACACGCACACGCACACGCACACGCACACGCACACGCACACGCACACGCACACGCACACGCACACGCACACACACACGCACACACACACACACACACACACACACATAATACATATATATATATATATATATATATATATATATATATATATATATATATATATATATAATAATATAAAAATTATATTATATATATATAATATTATTATTATGTTATTAATGTTTAACTGAGGGAGAGGAAATTATGTGCCCGCATCGCCGCATCTCCCGCATGAAGCTTAAGAGTATGCATAGAACAAGGTCACATCATTGTTACGCTCGGAAGAACGTCTATTACCAAGAGAAGAACATGGTTTGGACACCACAATAGCCCCCAGAAGACGATTCTGCAAGACGCCGCCATAGACGTCAGATGAAGAGTTGGATGAACAATATATTGGCATGGACGGCTCTCTCCATGTCACAGCTTCTCAACACAGCCACTGATAGACAGGACCGGCGGAACACCATCGCTGCAAAGTCATGTATGTTCCCCCGACTAACAAGTCGGTCAAGGAATTAGGTAAGTAAGTAAGATTATCCGATAATCTATTACACAACGGAGTCATGCTATCCCTTCAATCGCATATTCCTTCGGAATTACTGAAAACTAGTTGCGCTAAACATTCATATCAATGCTAGTCTCACAGACATGATACTGCAGATGTGCTAATTGGACGTGCATGCCACTACAGCATTTCTGAAACACAACTCACCTCTTTTCTGGAATGTTTGATGACGGTGTGATGATTTGCCCAGCAATATTCCGCATCACTTTAAACGTTTCGCTCGTGCCACCTTTTTGCTTCTCCTTAGAATGTACAGTTTTCGTTTCGTCGGCCGTAACATTTACGTCTGTCGTTTTCGTCTGGGGCGCTTTCTTTACGTCGTTCTCTGGACGTCGCTTGCCGCTATCTGCTTCTTTGCTTTGTCCGTCGGTTTTACTGGCGACCTGCTCAACTTGAGCAGCGGTTTTGTCTGTCCTATTCTTATCATTATCGGCAAAGCACTTAACACTTGAAGGTGTATTTCGCTTGTCACAACTTACTGTTGATTCCTGGCATTCTACAACATTATCCTTGGATTTTGTATTTGTATTATCAGTGTGACGGATATCAATAGTGTCCGGCTTCCTGACCGGCTTGTCCACAGATACCGGAAGTGCGTCAGAACACACGGGTTTTTCGCTGGATTTTACCAGATCACATTTCTTTGTAATAGCACCACTAACGTTATTCGGGACGATATTGCATTCTGGTGGTGATTTGCTGGTCGTTTCTGCAGCTATCACTTTAGAATCGGAAATAACGGATTTTATATCACTTTTCGTTTCTTTCGCTTCATCAATATTATTGTGATGAGAACAGCATTCTGGTGCGCTGGTGGTTGTTTTCGTTAGTTTTGTGTCGGCGTTAACTGTGATGTTACTAGAGGGCGATATTTCTGGTTTCTTAGAGTTTAGTCCAACAACGTTATGACTGGCGTTGTCTGGCACAGAAGTAGTTGTTTTCGTTGAAATAGCTCGTGGTTTCTGTATGCTAGTATCCCCGTTCTCTATTTCTGATGATGATTCGTTTGACTCTACACAGTTGACGGACGCTGACGTGTGCTCTTGTGACGTGTGCTCTTGTGACGTGTGCTCTTGTGACGTGTGCTCTTGTGACGTGTGCTCTTGTGACGTGTGCTCTTGTGACGTGTGCTCTTCAGGCGTTTGTTTGGCTGGTGATGGTTTCGTTCCAACCGCTACTGTCGACGTTTTGTCTTTATCTTTATCTAGGGTCACATTGTTCCTTTGCTTCGAACCCTGAAACAGCAGATGAAGTATATACAATTACAATTACGCCTCCGTGAGTGCATTGCCGAGTTGAACAACTACAACATCTTCCTGGAGAATCTGACTATTTATTGTAATGTTTTGGTAAATAAAAACAAGAATCCATGACCAATGTTGACAAGACACATTGGCGACGTTTGGCTATAAGCTAGCAGAAACACAAATCGCCCATTGACCTTACATGACGTAGTAGTGTGGCGGTGGACGACTTCCATGGTATCCGTAAATGACGTTTGTTATGACGTAAATTTGAGCAGTTCTTCTCCAGTTACATAAAACATTCCAAACTCGTAAAAACGTGCAATACAGTATGAACAAAAAATTACGAACTGTTGTCAGTCTAACAGCACGGATCCTGATGACAGGCAAGAACCTGGGTATTTGGGCAACATAGCGCCATGCAACCAAACAGGAGAGGCATTTTAAAATGCCTCATCTGTACGAACGTACGCATGTACTCTGTCACGCACCCACGCAAACGTTTAACATCCGCCACTCGCATGCAAGCAAGTACCCGATTCTGATTCATCTATATCCTATACGCCATGCCGTGATATATAAACATCACGTTTAACTTATAGTTGTATAATGGCCACGATGCTAAGTATACAAGTCCGTAGTGTCGCAGCCACTGCCTGTAGTTGTATGCCAACATTCACGAATACAATTCATTCAGATATTGCACGGATCACGTGATAGCATTGATAATTTCCGTTAGAAAAAATTTAGTGCCGCCTTTCCTAACATCGTTTTAGTGTGCTGTGCGTGTGCGTGTGCGTGTGCGTGTGCGTGTGCGTGTGCGTGTGCGTGTGCGTGTGCGTGTGCGTGTGCGTGTGCGTGTGCGTGTGCGTGTGCGTGTGCGTGTGCGTGTGCGTGTGCGTGTGCGTGTGCGTGTGCGTGTGCGTGAGTGTGAGTGAGTGAGTGAGTGAGGATGTGAGTGAGTGTGTGTGAATGAGTGAGTGAGTGAGTGAGGATGTGAGTGAGTGTGTGTGAATGAGTGAGTGAGTGGGTGAATAAGAGAGTGAGTATGTGAATAAGTGTGTGTATGTATAGGTATGTATATATGTAGTATGTAGGCATGCATGTATGTATGTATTTATGTGTGTGTGTTTGAGTGTATGTATTATATATATATATATATATATATATATATATATATATATATATGGTGCACATACACACACACATAACACACACACACACGCACCACACACCACACACACACACATGTATTTCTGGCTACGTATTCGTAAACGCTTCTGAGTGCATGCCGGCGTGCGTACGTGAGTGCGTTAACACGACTTCTTGTTGACAACACCGAGCCGACACGAGGAGACTCTTTCCGTCCCCTCCTCGCCCGCCGCCGCCACCGGTGCACCTCTAATCCCCGCGTGGGAGCCGAGCTTCCTAGAAATACGTCGACCGGCAACCCGATACAACAAGTCTCGACGCGTCTCTATAGTCCGTTGCCAGGGAGGCAGGGCAAAAAGTTGCGCGGTGCAGGAAGAACTACCACGGCGGCAGCGGCCGGGAAAACGAAGGGGCGGGGCCGGGGGAGAGGGACTGACGCTGGGAGAGAGCAGGTTTATGTAATATTCGAAGGCCACCGCGTTAAGCGGAAACACACAGCGTCTGGTCACGTCGCGCATTGCCGACATACTCGAAACACCGAGCGCTGGAAATAGGTCGGGTGTTGCTGCAGGATGTGTTTTCAAAGTGTTGACGGAGAGTTTGACGCAGGCGTAAAGGCGCCATCGTTGTCTCTTGTGTTGGTTTTCTTTACAGTCGTCTCTGTCGTCAGTCGACCCTGTGGTTGTCGCTGTCGTCGTTGTCTTACTCTTTGTAGTCGTTTTACGGCAATAACAAAAGAACTGACACAACGTTCTCATCATTACTGTCACCATCACCGTCATCAACTTCATAATCATCATCATCTTCATCATCATTATCATCATAGTTATCGTGTTCGTTCATCATCATCATAATCATATCGTCATCATCATCAGTCATCATCGTCATCACCGTCATCAACCACATACACACACACCAACACCACACCACACACCAAACACACCACACACCACACCACACACACATCACCATAATCACCATCATCACCATCATCACCATCACCATCATCACACCATCACGTCATCACCATCATCACCATCATCACCATCATCACCATCACCAACATCACCAACATCATCACCATCACCATCACCATCACCATCACCATCACCATCACCATCACCACCACCACACCACCACCACAACCACACCACCACCACCACCACACCACCCACCACCACCACCACCACCACCACCACCACCACCACCACCACCACCACCACCACCACCACCACCATCACCATCACCATCACCATCACCATCACCATCATCATC
>JAODUO010000230.1:947500-1007500 GCA_025642075.2 Ridgeia piscesae | reverse complement strand
AATTTATTACGTAGGTTTTCAATGATGATTTTAATTTTTAACAAGATATGCTAACATTGTACATTAGTATGATATTGTATGGAATTATTGATTTTAGTATGAATGTACATTTACAATCCAACTGTAAAGTTGCCACATAATAAATTTATCTTATTTATCTTATCTTATCTATATGGAATAGTCAAATCGTCACTTGTGAGACGTCTTGGTCGACTGTCGTCCCGCTGTTCCTGGCAAATTGCACTTTCTTTACCTCCGTCAACAGGACTGTCACCCGATGCACCTCAGTCACCCGATGCACAACCTCGTACTCCAACAGAGCCAGCCGCTGTATCTTCCCGCCAGTCATGCTACTGCCTCACATTTGTCCACTTTCTAACAAATACATGTCCGACTATGACAAACGACAAAACAACATATGGCACCGCCATTTGCATTATATTTAATACGCCCCCACCGCTAGCAGCTGACTCACAAAATTAATAGTACTCACGAGTTCACGAGTGGGTTATAGCCTACGTAACGCTAACTCCTAAATCTGGGACACGGTAAACTAGGGATATAACAGATCGAGAATGGAGAAATAATCTAGAATAAACACGCGTCCTGGCACAGATTCCTGAAGCCGGTTATACGTTTACACACGCCCTTAATTCACCACGGCGCCACGAGGTCGGTTCTCGCAGTGGCCAGACTACTCTCGTGCTGTCCTCTTGCAACAACTGCTACAAACCGACCCCGCCAGTAAACGTTCTGTGCCGTTACGATGTCGATTTCATACAAACGTCTGATGTTCCCGGCTCAACACCGGACATCAATAGAGATTTCGTCAATAAATAATAATAATAATAATAGTAATAGTAATAGTAATAGTAATAGTAATAGTAATAGTAATAGTAATAATAATAATAATAATAATAATAATAATAATAATAATAATAATAATAATAATAATAAAGCTTTGTTCGCCATTTTCAACATGCAATGTACATTTCATGGAAAATAGAAATATGTTCTGGCATTTGAGTCACGTAGTGCCTATATACAATAAATATATACAATATACATAATATATATATATATATATATATATATATATATATATATATATATATATATATATATATATAATATGATAAAGTATCCATTCATTATTGTTTATTTGTATAAATAAATAACATCTCTAAGATGTCCTTTAAAATGAAAAATTACCTATATAATTACCAATGCATTAACATTTTGTGTTAGGTTATATATATATATATATATATATATATATATATATATATATATATATATATATATATATATATATATCCTATAAAATGGTAAATTATCTATTTAAAGTTATTATGTTAAGGTAACAAATAAATATATAATATTATATATCTAAAATGTAATTTTAAATAATAAAATAAACAATTTACATTTATAATTATTATGTTAAGGTAAAATTCCACAGTAACAGTAGACATCGTGTTCAGCACTGTTTGTCCTCGGGCAGCTACTCGAGAACATCCAGCAATGTGTCGTGCGTACGGCAATAGCTGGTCACCACAAGTGCACCGCTGGCTTGTCTTCTAACGCCAGCGTGTGCTCGATTCGCTAGGGTCATCTCTCAAACGGTGTCTGTATTGCACTGTAAATGTTCTTGTGTTCTAAATACATCATTATCGTGTTGTGATATGTCCTTCTTGGGAGTGCAGATTTCCTTAGTTTATTTCCCCGTGATTTCATAACAAGACAATGGATCAGGGCCAATTTCATAATGTAGAAATCACGTGTCGCTTTAATATCTAATAACAACCATTTATATATCTTGTTGTCTATTAAGGTGTAAGTATGAACGTCTCAACTAATATCCATCTATTCATGAACAGGAAGGTTGCATAACGACCTACCTCCCAGTGTAGAACTAAGCAAAGGCGAAGTAGTTAATATTTCCAGCCAACCATGTTTCTGGTCAGCCTCATCTGCGGGGCCAATGTGTGACTGGCCACGGCCGGCCACAGATATATCGGTTTTTGCAATACTACTGTTTGACCTGAGTGATTTCAACACAGGCATACTTACTGAATGTATTTATTTTGTGCGTTTACACGGATTCGAACCTACTACCATAATCACCCGCACCGCGGCCACCGCAAGATTGTGACGTCATCACGAATGAAGGCTTCAAATATCTGACTCTGTGTGCTCGCGTGTTTGTACAACAGGCTCCCGACAAGTTATTCGGTGCAAACGATTTGGCGGCAAGCGAAATACTCCGTGGCGTGTAATGGGGTAGCTGACTGGTTTCCCTGAAGGGTACTTTCGGCGTGGATCGACATATTTTTCACACGAATCATGTGGTTTGTGTGTTCTTTTTTCTTTTTTCGTAGTTTCCCCCGCATGATTTGGACCGAAACACAGGCTCCCGGCGTTATTGGCACCGATCCATGACCCCAAAACACTTCAGCCCGCGGACGTCTTGTCAGGCCCTCCCCAAATCACACAGGGGCTGATCCGGAGTTTGCATTGATGAGTGGTGTTTTTATTTCTCTTCAGTTACATGTTTGATGTACTGCAAATGTTTGCCGAACGGGGTGATTAATTAGGCATGCTCATTAAACAATGGTACTCTTTTTATTGGTGTTATGTTTGTTCCAGGCGTCGGCCATCACGACCCTCTAAACCGCACGGTCGTTCGTTGTTCTTGTAGTTCTGCTGCGCTCATTCCCTGTTGACGGATTATCAATTATTTTTATTCGCTGACGTCCTCTTGATCTTTCCCCTTCAACCTTTTCCAGTTGTTGCTAGATATTCAAACATTTTCTTTCTCACGATATGCCCTATAAGTTGCGCCTGTCTCGTTCTGATTTTGATAATCATCTTTCTTTTGCAGTTGACAGTCCTACAGATTTCTTCGTTGTTTTTTATTTATAATATTTTACTACACTTTGATAGATAGTCATACAAGAACGACAGCAAGAAGGCTCGCAGAAAGCAATACCCACGTTTTCATCCGCTGCAAACAAAAAACGTTGCAATACATTTGTTTCAATGTCCGTGTTTAGTGCCGTTCGTCATCTTCATCTTTCTTGTGCAGCCGCAATGTCCCGTGGTTAAAGCCTCAACATACTGTTTCAGATATGCTTATCGTGTTCAATCATTCCTTGTCATTATAGTGCCCGTGGTTGGGCGAAGGCTTCATATCCAGATCTGTCTGTATTACATTATCCTCTGCCATTCAAGTACTCTGCATCGTGTTGGAGGTCTCCTACTAGATCATTGCTCTTCCATGTGGTGATGCGCCATGGTTCAAACACGGCTGTGACGTTTGTCTTCTCTCTTTCCCATAGAGCTGTTTTCTGTCCTGATATGTGACGTTTCACATACTTCTTTCCATCGTCATTGTTTTGCGGCTATAAGCTAGTTCTTTGCGTGGTTGGCATTAATGCCTGTTTCTGCGTAGTATGTCATTTCTAGAAGATCGCATGAGGTGTCTCTTCAATCAGGTGCCATAGTTACCCTTAAAGATGTCGCGGTGCTTGTGAAATGCTGTGATTGTTTTTTTAATATCCTTGTCATGATTTTGTCTTTGGTTCTGCATCGCTTCCAGTGCAGACACTGCCTACTCTTCCACGCTCACCAGTGCCGGTTGGAATGAGCTGGTAACCTAGGGTGAACGAAATTGTCAAAGTTTCGACACTGTGGCTGTATCTGTGCCGAACCACCGATTACAGCCATAGTCCCTCCGGTCGGGAGGCCGGCGCCTTACCCACTCAGCCTCAGCCTCAGTCTCGTCTACTCATATAGCGACTCGCCTACAGATATAGCGCAGTGTACAGTTCCCAGCACTGCTAAAAGCGGTTTACAGCTTACCCCGAATTTAGTCTCACAGGAATTACATATCATGTGCGAAGATTCGTAAAATCGTTCGCATAATGTATTTTTTATTCCGACATCTCTAAATTCAAACATCTAATTCTGTCGTCTGTTTTCACACTACATGCTCTCCAAGCCCATTGTTTTCCATAGTTTGTGTTCGTATCTCTAAATCAGCGCAAGTTTCCCATCCTATTGATTTGCAATACAAACAAACAAACAAACAAACAAACAACACACTACACACTCCACACTCGCACACTCGCACACTCGCACACTCGCACACTCGCACACTCGCACACTCACACACTCGCACACTCGCACACTCGCACACTCGCACACTCGCACACTCGCACACTCGCACACTCGCACACTCACACACTCACACACTCACACACTCACACACATAAACAAATACACACACAAACACACACACAAACACACACACAAACACACATATACACACAAACACACACACGCACATACAAACACACAAACACACACACACTCACTCACTCACACTCACACTCACACTCACACTCACACTCACACTCACACTCACACTCACACTCACACTCACACTCACACTCACACTCACACTACCACACACTACACACACGCGCGCACACAGCACACGCACACGCACACGCACACGCACACGCACACACACACACACGCACACGCACGCACACGCACACGCACACGCACAGCACACGCACACGCACACGACACACACGCACACACACACACACACACACACACACACACACACACAACACACACACACAAACACACACACACACACACACACACACACACACACACACACACACACACACACACACACACACACACACACACACACACACACACACACACACACACACACACACACACACACACACACACACACACACACACACACACACACACACACACACACACACACACACACACACACACACACACACACACACACACACACACACACACACACACACACACACACACACACACACACACACACACACACACACACACACACACACATTAACAACATACCGCTGGTCTTCGGTGATATGACCACCTGGTCGCCTGCAGCAACCGAAACAGCTGCTCACACCAAAGGTAGTATGTAACATTACACTCAACAACAGCCAGGGGCACCTCCTGGGGGAATAAAATGCGATCGTCCTCTCATTTGGCACGTTCCGACGTTGCATCAATACCTCCCAAAAGACCGATGCACCCAATTTTACACATGAAGTTTATTTCTGAGCAGCAACTGTTTGTTCAGCGAGGGAACGACAGGATGTTTTCTTAATCTTTTTACGTTTCGTAAATTCCGTTCTCCTGCTTTCATCCCGTTCTATGGCCCGCCGTTTTCCCTGCTCCCTAACGGCACAAATTTGCCAGACACATCCATTGTCCATATTTGCGAATTCAGTAATAGCAGTTCAACGAATAACTTCTTACATAGCGGCGAATCCGGTCCTTAGAGCTGTTTAAAGGGCGTTACACGTAACAGCTGCTAGGGCTGTTCGGTCGAACACAAACATCTATTTTGGTGGAATGAATTAAGCCGCGTCATGTTTATTGCGCGACGTTTACATGTTAATTTATTTCAACCTTTGTTTGTAGCCAGGTGTTACTAATACCGCTGGGTGATCTAAAGTAATGCGAATCGAACGAAACAGCGCAAGTTTAAAACGATTTGAACCGTGGTCCTTTCGAATAAGAGTCCGCCTTTATAGCATTACGGTGCATCGCCACAATAAACGATCTTTCTGCGGATTAGCCCCTACGCACGAATGACAAAATTACCATAGATACAGCCTGCCAGGTCTCAATCTACAAACCTTAGAACATATACTTGAAAACACATGTCCATGAAAAGTGCAAATGCTCGACTTCTGAAGTAGATAATCCGCACCTGATCACCTTTGTTCGCGCCGGTGCCAGTTACCTCAGCCGTGGCTGAGAAGAGGCCAATGTCCGGAGGACACGGCAGTCTAGTCGGAAAAACTAAAGGATTAAAGAAACGACTGCACCGGCTCAGAAACATAGAAATCACGTCTCGGCAAATAACTCGGCAATTATCTCGTATTGTCCTATATGTATATTTAAAGCGAGAGTGCCAACGCTTAGATTTTTCATTTAATATTACGTTTTTATGACTATAATATTCATGTTGAAGGTTTATTGCCTGCCAATTTGTGTTTAGTTACTTTATTAAGCTCGGAACAATGTTCGTAACTTGAAAGATTCCGCCTGCAACACGTTCAAATGTAACTAAAACATCCAGTTTCGAAACAAAATTGATTGGCAGTAATGCCGAACAAGCAGAGTTAACAGCAATACCCTTTGATGTTTAACTTTCCCACATTCTAGACAGCAGAGTTACAAATTACTGCTCGGTAAATTGTGGGTAGAGGAGATGGCACCAGCCTTTTAAAGTAAGGCGCGTATAAGATAACAATTGTACAGTGCTATGTCCAATACTATGAAATATATTATGGATGTAGATGGCGCTGGTAGTATGGAATTTATATGCCCTGGTGAAGGTCTATTTAGGTGATAGCATTGATGGTGGTGATTGCAGTGGAGGTGTTGGTAATGTATGTGGTGGTTGTGATGGTGGTACTGTTGGATGTGTTAGATCGTAATGGTGCTGGTGTTGTCTCTGATTATGGTTGTGCTGGTGATGGTAGAGGTGTTTGTGAAGGTGTTGGTATTGTTTTTTGTGGTGATATTGGTATTGACGGAGATAGAGGTGGCGTTGGTGTTGCTAGGTGTTGTCGTTGGTGGTGATGGTGTTGATGTTATTGAAGGCGGTATTTTTGGCTGTGGTCGTATTTGGACAGAGGTGTTAATGGTGGTGTTGGCGATGTTGTTGTTGGTGGTGGTATTTGTGCTAGTGCACGGTGGAGACGATGGCTATGTTGGTAACAATGGTGAATCACCGTGCCAGTCATGACGATACAATGCTGGCGGCGGAGGTCGCAGTTATATATAATGGTGTCGTTGAGTATATAATATACTGATTGTTTGACTAGTTCGCGGTACGACGGGACAGCTGCACAAGGCAGCGCCGTCTCGCGAGTGACAAGTGCACTGATTTATCGGCGGCTCGTCGAATTCCAGCAATAGTTGTTCGTTTGGTCTTCGCGTTGACCACGTCTGACCGGCGGTCGACGCAGTGTATCTACCTCTCCCGTTATTGGTTTGCCAGCAAACGGCAGTGGGTGAGTCACACAAAGCACTGCTATCGACAGCTCCCAATTATCGAACTAGCGCCGTGTTTACTCAGTTTACGGAAAACGAACGGTTGCCTGATTACGCCATGACGGGTGAAATCGTTTGGAATAACGTCGGCTTAAGTTGTGACACAGTGCTAAAATATAGCAGGCTGTTTATGTTTTTATATATATATATATATATATATATATATATATATATATATATATAAAATTTTATATATATATATATATATATAAAAATATATATATATAAATTATATATATATATATATTTTATATATATATAAAAATATATATATATATATATATATAAAAATATATATATATATATATATATATATATATAATATATATATATATTAATTATATATATATATATTTTATATATATATATATTTTATATATATATATATATATATAAAAATATATATATATATATTATATATATATATATTATATATATTTTTGATATATATATATATATATAGTTTGCTTGATTGTCGGGTGGCCCGTCCAATGCAAAATCCTGGTTACGCTCCTGATATAACGTGTATTTTTGGCAGAACGTCATCGATATGTGTGCGAAATAGTATACCATCTAACATCACAAACGTGTTACCACTTCTGTCAAACTGACAAGGAGAAACAACGAAAATGCGTTCATCTAGGCATACGTGACGATACCTTATACGTCGAATACTACATTCCTGTCAGGAATACGAATTTCAGGCCGTTGCAACATCGCATTCGGCCAACTTGAAAGGCCACACCTGCCGAATGTCTTTGGCTCTGCGGTCGGCGAATTATATAAAACATGTTTCCCGTCTACTACAGACATCTAAACAACACTGCAAGAACGTAATGTCAATATGAGATGACCTGCTTCGTTCCAAGAAATAAAACCACCAGAAATAGTACTTACAGCTCGAACCCTGAGCGTGTAGATTCATTACAGGAGACCTATTGGTGAGACACGTACAGGCGAAGTGTATGGTCTCGTTTGTATCTCTTGTTCACGTTCGCGAGATCATAATGGTTTGTAAGAATTGTTGGCATACGCACTGGCATTTGACAACTTTATTGTATCCACGATAGAATTGTCTAATAAGAACGCAACTTAAAGTACGGCGGCCGTTATTATGAGGTTGGGTTACCAGATGCACAGATATAGCAAGAGTTCATTGTCCACACAATGTGGGTTGAACAATTAGCTATGTCATGAAGCTGATATAAGTAAAAGTATATATTCTGCTAACACATACAGGCATACATGCATGAACACGCACACACATACATACACGCAGACAATCCACAAACACGCACGCGAGCTCACACACAGACGATTTGAAAGGGAAAAAGAGATTAATCCGATAACACATACGCGAGCACACACAAACACACAACACGCATACATATATACGCACGCACGCATGCATACTCAAAACACACACACACAAACACACACACACACACACACAGACACACGCACACACGCACGCACGCACACGCGCAGCGCACGCCACGCACAGCACACGCACACGCACACGCACACGCACACGCACACGCACACGCACACGCACACGCACACGCACACACACACACACACACACACACACACACACACACACACACACACACACACATGCACAGCGAGCGCTAACCAACGTAAGCTGTATAAATAGCGAGTTTGCCCAAACAGAAATAACCCAGACATTTGTTTTATCAATGTAATAAACAACTACCGAGGGCCGCAGCTTTAGGATAACTCAGTCCCGTATAGACGACTTCATAAATTGTGTCATCAACTGTTTGAATAAACGTCTTGTAGAAGTCAGCTCACCACGTACGTAAAAGTTGGATCTTAATTGGTGCTTACCACATGCGTTAAGATATAAAGTTAAGGTCTGCCGTGTATATTAGATATATCGTACACTAGTTCAACGTATCCGAGAAGTATTTTCAGCCATGCTGCAATTATCACGCGAATAGGCTAGATTCCGTGTACATCCAGTCACTCATCTCACCAGACGAACTGAAACAACCGTTAACTATCTTAGACTTAGCAGCTAAACAAAATAATGTCAAGTTTGAAATACTCTGTGACAAGTGTGCGCATTATAATCCCTCATTGCATATGTGGTGGTCATTTCTGCATTACTCAGCAGCAGGCGGTCGTGCCCTTTTGACTTGATAGTTCCGGGAGACATCTTGAACTGTGAATACAGCCAACGTCAGCACGGCGAGGCAGCGCGTGGCGTATCTCGCTAACATATCTGCGTTATGCCACACCAGCTCCTAATCACATTAGCGGTGTGAGCAGCTGCAGATAGCGTTGATGTGTCTGGAACCTGGGCGAGTCGCAGCGCTCAACTCAAGCAGAAGGCTGTAGTAGGGATCACAGCTAATGTTCTACGAAGTCTCTGTGTTACTTTTACTTAATTAGCTGTGTTTGTTTGTCATCGTTCATCAACTTGCTAACACCAACACAACATCTTCACATTCTTGATGGCTGTCTATTTGTGCGTCCGTCCGTCCGTCCGTCCGTCCGTCCGTCCGTCCGTCCGTCCGTCCGTCCGTCCGTCCGTCCGTCCGTCCGTCCGTCCGTCCGTCCGTCCGTCCGTCCGTCCGTCCGTCCGTCCGTCCGTCCCGTCCGTCCGTCCGTCCGTCCGTCCGTCCGTCCGTCCGTCGTCCGTCTCGTCCGTCCGTCCGTCCGTCCGTCCGTCCGTCCGTCCGTCCGTCCGTCCGTCCGTCCGTCCGTCCGTCCGTCCGTCCGTCCGTCCGTCCGTCCGTCCGTCCGTCCGTCCGTCCGTCCGTCCGTCCGTCCGTCCGTCCGTCCGTCCGTCCGTCCGTCCGTCCGTCCGTCCGTCCGTCCGTCCGTCCGTCCGTCCGTCCGTCCGTCCGTCCGTCCGTCTCGTCCGTCCGTCCGTCCGTCCGTCCGTCCGTCCGTCCGTCCGTCCGTCCGTCCGTCCGTCCTCCCGTCCGTCCGTCCGTCCGTCCGTCCGTCCGTCCGTCCGTCCGTCCGTCCGTCCGTCCGTCCGTCCGTCCGTCCGTCCGTCCGTCCGTCCGTCCGTCCGTCCGTCCGTCCGTCCGTCCGTCCGTCCGTCCGTCCGTCCGTCCGTCCGTCCGTCCGTCCGTCCGTCCGTCCGTCCGTCCGTCCGTCCGTCCAAAACAAGGATGTTGACGTTATAATGCAAGAGGGTTTCTGAAATACGGTCGTATCCGTGTTCCACAAAATATGTCCACCAAAGGTTTTACAGTCACAAAGTCAATGACAGTTAATTCTTATGTCACGAACTAGGCCGGTCTATTTACATCAACTCACCCGAGGATTTACGTGACGACTCGAATCTTAGCCCAAATGTCGCAGGCTTACAATTATGGTTGTTGTTGCTGCTGTATGTTGTTGTTATTGTTGTTGGTGTTGCCAATAGTGTCATTTTCGCAGTTATTAGAGATATACGATGGACTTAACAGATGAACACAACATGTTTAATTTAAAGGAAGGCTCTACTGGAGTCGGTGTGTAATGAGTCCACTGTTACTACTACACCATAAGAAGCCATAAATCAACGAACAACATAGAAACAAGCTCGATGACAGTATACGTTAATGCTCCTAATCTCGAGTTTGCTTCGTCAAACACCGCGCACAACTGGCACTAACCGCTTTGAACTAAAACACGTCATACCCCTCAGCTACACCACTGTACATGTCTCTGGGTGGAAAGTGCTGTAACTGAGGTTTAACCTGCAAAATATTGAACCCAAATGATCCCAAATATCTCGTCATGTAGTCTGTCGCGGTGACGTTGCAATTAAGGTAATATCCGGGAAACGGCTCAAGGTGTCGTGTTGTGGTCCAGCCGTACTGGTCGTTCCACTCGGTCGGACCGACCGGTGCTGGCGGCGTGGATAACGGGCGGTCGGAGAGACGAGGCTGCACCGTTGAACACGCAACTATTCCGGCAATGCGCGTTCGTTGCAGGGCTATAAATTCGCCTCGCCTCTCGTGGCGCGATGGCCCGCCGCGTAACTCGATACCTCTCCGAAAGCGCAGTCGTTCGACGTCCCGTGGCCAGACTCGTGTTTACCTGCCTCGGCCTGTCTATTTGCATCACCTTCTGATGACGTCGTCGCCACCCCCACCCCAAATAAACGCCCCCGTTGAAAGCACCGGTGTTAGCACCACGGATAACGGCGAGGTGAATAAACCGGGCGAACATAACCCGATTAACACGTACGTATAACGACTAGACGGGAAACACACGGGGCTCGTTGGGCGAACTTTATTGAACTTCCTAGAAACGTAATACGACACCCACCTTCAGAATCGTAAGGGGCTGGTCGAACTCCGAACCTCCCTGTAGGCGAAATCCCCATGGCGTGCTGGTGGTCTCGCGCTGGAGCTTAGCGCGGAATAGCACCTCCGCCATGGCGTGTCTTCTCCCCGGTGGCAAGGGGAGCACCTCGCCTCCTCGGCCCTAGGTGCAGGCGGGCCCTCTCTCTCTCTCCCCCCCTCTCTCTCGCTGTACGCTATAGACCGTGTGTGACTGTGAGCGCGCGCGCCAACTCCGCACTTCGTATTCGTTTCTCCGTCGCCGACTCGTGCTTCGCTGCTCGCATCGCGCCGGACGGCGAGCGACGGTCGCGTGGATCAGGCCTAGCCGTGAGCCCGTCAGCCCGTCAGCGCGTCAGTCGCTCGGAACAACGCCGCGAAGTAACGACACCGCCCCGGTCCCGGCAGCGGCAGATCCCGCCAGGCGCAACTGCAATTTCGCGGAACGTAACTACGTGGAGCCAGCGCACTGCGAGGAAGGTCGGAGTGCGCGTGGCGCCGGTGCTGCCCCCTCGCGGACTTGTCTACAGGCTTATTACCTTCGACACAGGGGTTGTTACAGGAACTAAAAACACCTATTCCTTGAATCAATAATTATAATACATGTTATTATACAGCTCCATGACCACAAAGCCAAAAGAAATTATGAATTAGAAATTCCACATTTTGTTATATCACTGGACCTTTCGAATATGCATATTTTGTCGCGCTTTCTGAATGCCCTGTTGTGACATCAGATATTGCACATATTGGCAGCCCTTTCTTAGGATTCAGAACATGTTTACGGAGGTAATTTTTGTGTCGAAAGGAGCGTCAGAATGAAACATTGTGCGATACTTTGATGTACTACAAACAACATATCTAGTGGATGGATAATTCCTAACTTAATCCTATATGAATTATGACAATATTTTGCGAAATGGTAGATCTGGGAGGGAAAATCTTACACAGGCACCCTGAAACCCATTGTACTTTGTGACTCTATGAATCAGGCAGCCAGTTATTGGTCCTCCGTTCACCACCATCCAAATGTTTTCCGGGATGGGTGGCATGGCCCGCCTGCCCCCCCCCTTTGGTTACGCCACTGGTGTATAAGTCCCAAAACATAGAGACTTGTTAACGTCACCTACAAACTACAGTTTGTTCCTGTAATTTTGATAACTGTTTTATATATCGTAATGCATACACAATGTAGACCACTTCTTATTTGACCGCTATTATGCTGTTTTTTAGAACAACAACAACAACAACAACAACCCACAATGGATTGTCAAATCTGTTGACGACTTTCGCATTGATCACGAGGTACGATAATGCATGAACCTTTGGTTTTGTGGCATCATAGAGCTTGGACTCTCTGAGGATATTTTCGCTAGACATATTTCGCCAGAACAGACAGTAGTCATATTGAATTACACACGACACACAATTTAAATATAGTTATTATGCTACGACACCTCGTTTAAATACAATTGGTATTCTGCGTAAGAAATTATTTAGGTTTTTCACGCTACGATTTACCATAATGTATTTTGTTAATAACATAACACATTTTTTTGCCATTTATAAAATTGGATCAAGAACAGGCACGTGAACAGACGGCCATGCATGTAGTTTGTGTGTCAAACAGTCTTCGTGCACATTGATTGGACAGATCGCCAGTGGCGTCTAATGCTTCTGACCAATCAGACAGTCTACTCACTGACGTAACCGCCCCTTTGTCACCCGATGGCGCTGACGATGACGCACTTATGCTACCGTCCATACCTTGACTCATCTCTTGTAGACCAGACCTGCTCAGTCAACGAAGTCACCGTAGAGGCTGAAGAACGGAAAAAGTAAGTTGCAATTTACTGTTGTGCAAATATATGGTTCTATGTCCTTCTAAAGTAACATAAAGTTCGTGTGTCAGTTTTTAGTGAATAAAAAATATCGTTATATATATATATATATATATATATATATATATATATATATATATATATATATATATATATATATATATATATATATATATATCTGATGATTCACGAAAAGACGTGATTTGATTCCATGAACTTATGGATGCTCGTTTACAGCGTTTGCTATTTCCATGCTTGAATACATGACTTACTTACTTCTACCCATCGTTCCTCCTGGGACATAGACCGTTGACCACTGTCTCCCAGAGTCTTCTGTCCTGAGCTTTTATTTTAATCTGCCTCCAGTTGTATCTTGTCATCTTTGTGTCTGTCTGGAGATCCCTTCTCCACGTGTTCCCTGGACGATCTTTTTTCCTTGTGGGTTCCATGTCAGGGCCTGCTGGTGATACTTGATGCTGGTGTCTTGAGCGTGTCACCAATCCACCCCCATTGTCTCCAGCAGTCAGTTGGTGTGTTCTCATCTCATTCTCATCTCGTCTCGTCTCGTCTCGTCTCGTCTCGTCTCGTCTCGTCTCGTCTCGTCTCGTCTCGTCTCGTCTCGTCTCGTCTCGTCTCGTCTCGTCTCGTCTCGTCTCGTCTCGTCTCGTCTCGTCTCGTCTCGTCTCGTCTCGTCTCGTCTCGTCTCGTCTCGTCTCGTCTCGTCTCGTCTCGTCTCGTCTCGTCTCATCTCATCTCATCTCATGTTGCTGATGGTGTCTGGCCAGCGAATCTGGAGGATTCTTCTTAGACAGTTGTTGATAAAGTCTGTACTGTCTTGATGGTGGTGTTAGTTGTCCTCCACGTCTCTGCTCCATACAGTAGTGCCCACTTCACATTATAGTTAAACAGGCGAATCTTCGTGTGTAATGACAACACTTGGGAGCTCCATATGTTATTGAGCTGAATAAATGCTCCCATCGCCTTGCCAATCATTGCGTTAACATCCGCATCTGTTCTACCCTGCTTGTCAATTATACTACCCAGGTACGTGCAGATTTCAACCCACCGAATTTCAGTCCCTTCCAGTGTGACTGGCTGCGTGCTGTCTGCATTTACCTTGAGGACCTATATATTGTCTTTACGTGCATTACTTGAATACATTGCCCAATTGAAATACTTCACTTCACTTAAATCACCAACTGGCTCGACGAGTAAAATGTAGTTGTTTTGCATTTCTTTTATGTTCCAAAATGAGAAGAGACCGCTTAACGAGATCTGCAAGCCGTATGTTCCTTTACTTAATCGGTGACTGTATTAGGTAATATGTCTTGCTTCAATATCTTCGCGCCCATTTGCAACAAAATGTCGCTGATTAGAGTAAATATATACTTTATTTAACTTTTTCATAGTATTTTTACTTTTATATTCAAACCCAATTGTTGTGTTTTATTTCCCATGTTGTAACGTCACCATGCTTCCCGGCGTGTGACAGAGGTGTCAAAATGTAACATATATACGAGCTTGCACCGCTCAACGAAACAAACACCTGTATACGCACGCACGCACGCACGCACGCACGCACGCACGCACGCACGCACGCACGCACGCACGCACGCACGCACACACACACACTCAAACACACACACACACACACACACACACACACACACACACACACACACACACACACACACACACACACACACACACACACACACACACACACACACACACACACACACACACACACACACACAAACACACACACCTGGAAGAAACCGTATTATCTGCTAAAACTGGGCAAGCCACCAAACATAAACTCGCTTATGAATTACTTAGCACGACCTTAATAAGGGATTAGCTACGAGCCCGGAGGGGCCTGGGCAAGGGGAATGTGGCAGGGGTGTCGTGTGCACCAGCACACTCGTTGTGGCAACATTCTAGAGTGACCCAGTCTTAACCAGGGACATCCGGACGAAATGTAGCCCCTGCCCCTGCCCCTGCCCCTGCCCCTGCCCCTGCCCCAGCCCCTGCCCCTGCCCCTGCCCCTGCCCCTGCCCCTGCCCCTGCCCCTGCCCCTGCCCCTGCCCCTGCCCCTGCCCCTGCCCCTGCCCCTGCCCCTGCCCCTGCCCCTGCCCCTGCCCCTGCCCCTGCCCCTGTCGTATTGTTGTCGTTTCATCTCAGGTTTGGTTCCTACTCGTCGTTGGATACACTCTTCCCTGTGCACATGTGTTTGGATGGATGTATTTATATCATTTTGTGTTTGTATGTGCGTGTGTATATATGTATGTTTGTATGTATATATGTATGTATGCATGTATGTGTGTATGTATGTGTGTATGCATGTATGTATGTGTGTGTGTATGTGTGTGTGTGTATGTACATTATGTATAATGTACAATAATGTCTTAATTTCAAAAACTAAAGAAATGGGAATGACCCAACATCACCAATACACTGTACGAAATTTAAAATGTGTCATGATTTTATTCACTCCAACGCCAAATCGCCACAAAATGACAAAGAACTTGCATCGTGTGCGGAACGTGTCCAGAACAGGTTCTACTCAGCACAAGCCTGTCTTTGTCCAATGCAACACTCATATACCAGGTTCTCAGAGAAATCAGCATACCTCGATGACATGATATCATAAACTAAGATGAAGAATGTTTTATTAGTTCATCATAAAGCCATCGTACTAGGCTCATCCTTCAGCGTCCGCATGCGGTGTCTCTGACTGGATCATCTACCAAAAGTTCCGTTGGTGCAGTAACTCTTCCACTCATTGACTTGCTGTTGCACCGAACACATCCACACGATTGGGTCTGACTTCCTGCGCGTCTGCTGAGTCGCTGTCCACCGCGATGACGCGTCGTTCCCCTGAAACATACCAGTGCATAAGTCGTTAGGACCAACAAAGATGAAGTTCTACGTAAGAGGATAAAAAGGATGCATCGAAGTACATGTGAATAAGAAAATAAAAAGCATATATGATGGTCACTCTACGGTCTGTGGTCCCCCAGTTTCATCCCAGTGCACACGAGGATTGTATTAGATTATACGTGTCAACCCTATCCCTAGACATCTATTTCTGACCCTCGCTGTTGTCGCCTTCTCGTCCGTAGGTATCAGCTCCATACTCCGCCAGTTGGATAACCTTCCTCGAAAAATCGCGCTAGACGGCACGGTCCTGGGGTACCAGCCTATCCTGTGTAGCAACCTCTGTTCTGTGTGCCCGTGGAACTTCTCTCACGTCGGGACAAGCTGAATCGTCATCACAATTGTGCAGAGGCTATCTATGACCTTCGTCTTTTTACAACTAATCATACGTATCCCTCTGTTATGTTGACGTCATGTGACAACCCATCATTTACACTCAGTCCGTCCGTCCGTCCGTCCGTCCGTCCGTCCGTCCGTCGGTCGGTCCGTCGGTCGGTCGGTCGGTCGGTCGCGTCGTCGTCGTCCGTCCGTCGGTCCGTCGGTCGGTCGGTCGGTCGGTCGGTCGGTCGGTCGGTCGGTCGGTCGGTCGGTCGGTCGGTCGGTCGGTCGGTCGGTCGGTCGGTCGGTCGGTCGGTCGGTCGGTCGGTCGGTCGGTCGGTCGGTCGGTCGGTCGGTCGGATCATGAATAACACATATAAGTAAGACTACCTAAGCATCTTTATTAGTATTTGCATTTTGAACTATTATGACTAATATTATTGATTAATATTGATCAATGCATATTTCCATTTTAAGGTTTTAAAAAGGAAATCTTTATAGTGTTGTAATGCGCCTCTGAATGGTTAAATTACAAGGTTTTTGGCACAGAAATTGTTTGTCAAATTATTATTATTAAGTTAGTGCAATGGCATAAAGTAACACAATCGATATATTTATGCAGATTACACAACTAACTGACAACCTTACAATTTGGCCTGTCAGCAGAATTCCACCCTTTATCTTGTACTCTGCTGTACGATTTGCCCTGCCCAGGTCCACTTCCGTCTTCTGAATTGTCCAGTCACGTCTGTGACCTTCGTCTTTTTGTAACTAACCATATGTATGATAGTGACACCATTTTTGATAATTGCCTAAGATATATCTAAGGTTTATAAGAAACTCGTGTGCACTGGCAAGAAACCGTATTATCTGCTCTCTGGGCACCCCCAAACACAGACCGCTTCCGAATTACTTTTACTTAAACTGACTACCTTTAAACGCGGTGTTACAGAAACTAGCTACGAGCCCGGAAGAGCCTGTGCAAGGGGAATGCGGCAGGGGTGTCGTGTGCACCAGCACACTCGTTGTGGCCACATTCTAGAGTGACCAAGCCTTACCCAGGGACCCCCGGACGAAATGCAATTAACTCATTGGATGGAGGAATGGAACAAGAAGAAGCAAGATGTTTATTTTTAGACCACAAAATAAGTACATGAATTCAATAATCATAAGGTGAAACATAAACAAAACGTCATACATCAGTAATTTAAAACAGTGAAATGGGGGTCAGTGACTCCTGTTAAGACTGAAAAGTCACTATCACAGGAGCCACTAGTAATAATTATACATTTAGTTAACCTCTCAACATACGTATGTATAGTAATTTTTACTTCAATAGTAATTTTTTCTTCAATATGATTTGTTTTCTCTTAATAGTTTATTCTATCTCTGATGCATGTGTACATGCTTCTCTCTAGTATAAGTAGAAATAATTAAGTAACAATAAAATAATATATATAAGCATGGAGGGATTGAGAGACGGAGGGATGGATGGATGAATGAATAGATGGATGGGTGGGTGGATGGGTGGGTGGACAGATGGATGGATGAATGGATGGGTGGATGAATGAGTGAATGAATGAATGGATGGATTGATGGGTGGGTGGATGGATGGGATTATGGATAGATTGATGAATGAGTGTATGGATAGGTGGATGGATGGGTGGTTGGCTGAGTGGATGCATGGGTGATGGAGTGGATGGATGGGTTGGATGGTATGGGATGAGATGTATGATATGTGATGATGATGTGATGGAGGGAGAGGAGGAGGGAGGGGAGGGAGGGAGGGAGGAGGAGGGAGGGGAGGGAGGGAGGAGGGAGACGGAGGAGGGGAGGGGGAGGGAGGAGGAGGAGGGAGGGAGGGAGGAGAGGAGGAGGAGGGAGGAGGGAGGGAGGGACGGACGGATGGATGGATGGACGGATGTGTGCGTGGATGTGTGCCAGCCAGCCAGCCAGCCAGCCAGCCAGCCAGCCAGCCAGCCAGCCAGCCAGCCAGCCCGGCAGCCAGCCAGCCAGCCAGCCAGCCAGCCAGCCAGCCAGCCAGCCAGCCAGCCAGCCAGCCAGCCAGCCAGCCAGCCAGCCAGCCAGCCAGCCAGTCAGTGAATGAGTTGGCGGAGGTGGGTTAATAGGTATGTTAGTTAGGTTAGGAGGGTGTTCAGGTAGGTGGGTGTGTTAGGTGGGTAGTTGATATTTTAGATGGATAGGTGGGTGGGTGGGTGGGTGGGTGTTTGATGTGTGAAGTAATGCCCCTGGTCACCCGTGCTAACCACCAAACTATGTCCAGTAAGCGTATAGTTTGACAGAGAGGAGGCGTGGCCTGGAACTGTATAGTTTGATAGAGAGGAGGCGTGGCCTGGAGCTACCGTACCCCTTTATGGGGTCTATTTTACACAATTCCATCTATGTATATTCCTACCTATTGTTACAGATGGAACGTCAACGCTAAACCGACTCAAAGATTAAATAGAAAACTAATGCTAAGTTGAACCGAGCTGCTAAATGACTACGTAATTCCTTACGAAATATCTCCGTATTGACTTGACTCTCCGCCTTTTTACACAACTCTCTTTTGCTGGTTCAACAATCATCGGTCCCCCGGCTAATTCTATTCCAGAGGGACAAAGCTAAACTTACTCAAAAGTTACATAAATAGTTATTGCTAAACTGAACTATTAGTGTTGGTGTAACTTCTTGCAAATGTTCTCCGTGGTTGTGGCTCATCGATCGGCAGTGTCCTAGGCCTAGCTAGTTAAGTTCCAGACATAAAGGCAAATTCGAAGCTAAACTGACGCAACACTGCCAACAGTTATAATAAATATTCCTGAGCTGTACTTATCTTCTAAATGTTCGTGTAACTTCTTGCAAACGTTCGCTGTGGTTGGTTTCACTCTCCGTCTTCTTTTTCGTTGACATTGGCAGGGCTCTTGACTAACGTATGTTGTTCAGCGGCTGGAGAAACTTAGCTGAAGGGTAGTTGGAGACGAGATCGGGCGCTTTACTTGCATACATTCAAGGCCGTCGTTACCGCGCTGTTTATGACGTCACGCCGTCGCAGTCACGTGATGGGACGTTTGAAAGAAATGCTTTGCCACTAGTCCTAACGAGTAGGAGACATTTTAATTTGACGGTATAATTTCACATTATTAGTACGAGTCCTCATAGCTAACAGTAACGGTAGTTCCATGAACCAGATTATCTCGTGAACTACGACGCAATACGGGAATTCTGATAGTCCGCAGCGACGCCTATCGAGTCGATTGGAACCTTCTTCTGGTGATTACTGTCAAACTTTGCGTCGTCTCTGGTTTTACATGTAATATTACTCTGGTTTTACACGTAATATTTGCGTACTGACCATACAAATGTCAACCAATATACCGATGGCGAAAGTATGTTAAATTTAAGTCGATCGGTTATGTTTCTGTAATTAAAAGATGGTTATTTCTTTGAAAAATAGCCGATTATTAGAAGATAAGAAAGCACACTTCCAAACTTCTTGAACATATACTTCATAGCCACATCATGAAACACCTTGAACAACATCACATTCTAACTGCCCAGGTCCACTTCCGTCTTCTGACTTTGTCTTTTCTCTCACCCAGATGTTTGTTTTTCTCTCCGTGTATGTGATGCTTAACATACTTCTTTCCATGTTTGTCACTTATACTTTGAAGTTTGTGCGGTTGCTAGCTTGTACTTGCCTGGCTGGAGTGGAGTGGAGCCCACGTTTACGCGTCGTATGTCATTGTTGGAAGTATGCATGAGTTGTAGATATTTAAAAAAACAGATTCCAAAGTTATTTTTGAAGATTTTGCGGTGCATATTACCCAGCTTTGTCTTGTTTAAGTACTCTCTTGGTGGAGTCAAACGGTCAGGGTTGGGTGCGCAACTGCGCATGCTTCTGGGTTACTAGTCGTGTATCAAAACATGTCCAAATTGTTGGGATTCTGGAATATTGACAATTGCATCTGGTAGGGAATTCCAATATTTTACTGCTCAGGAAAATACAAAAATTATAACAGTTCTGCATATGCCACATACAATAGAATGAACTCAGTAGTTTCATAGTAAACCATTCTTTAAATTGTAAATTGTAGTTAGGGAAACACCCAGCGATGCTGCAATTAAAGCGCGAAGACTGTTCGAACATCCACCACTGTCTGTAGCCAGATATTCTTCCATAAAAAAACGTTAACTATGTAAAGTGACAAAACTTGCTCAAGATTTGACACGGCAGCACATAATTCCACCTAGGTCCTCTAAGACTAAGTCGAGAGTCTGAAGTTGTAGCCACTGTGCCACTATACTACAAACTCCTGCGTTAGCAAAAGTTTGGTGCTGTTTAGAGGAAACCACCTGTTACCAATAACTTTTTTAAACAAAAGTAAAACTTCAAAAATTCACATACCACTTGGCATCCCAGACAAAATCTCCCAGATTATAGGTATTTATTAATTATATCAATCGATATTGAGGGTGGAGTAAAAATGGCGTAGGCCTATGCATCTGGTGAGCCTGGAATCTCTTGGATTTCGAAACTTAAACATTAATAGATATACTACGGATTATTGCTATAGATAATATATATCGTTATACCTAATCCTTGACATCCACATGTGTGTAACTCTCGTTCAGCTGACTTTAAATATAACCTGATAACACCAACTCTTACGAACTATAAAAACTATTCATTCAATTTGTAGCTCTTGGATTTCAAAACTAAAACTTCAGGTAATACACTACGGATTATTGCTACAGCCAGGGATGAACCGTTGTACGTAATCGTAAACATCCAGTAACTATCGCAGAGCTGACTTGTAATAAATATAGCCTGATAACACCAACCCTTATTAATTGTAAAAAAAAACATTAATTACTCATGCATCTGGAAGTAATGCCCTCAAGGATTTCTGTTCGGAAGCTGTAGTCCTTTGCCTTTGGTGGCATGATTTTCTTGACTGCGTATCGCCCAGCAGACTTTGAGTACTGCAGCTGATACCGTAGACTGTGGTCACTTGTTGTTGCCATTTCTCGCTGATTGGATAAATACAGATGATAAATATGAAATTAGCATAAAAGTATAATAAATAGCTGAAGCTAAAAATAAATGCAGTTGTAACATGCATTTCATGTATGCTCTCACTCTTGAAATGAATTGGCTACTGGCATTTCAAAGTCAAATCTGAATTCTGCCAATTTTTAAATAAAAATTCCAAGTAATTTTATTTCTATCACACACTGTAATATTCATTGCTTACTGAAATATTTGTGGTTGATGATGGTTATATATATATATATATATAATATATATATATATATATATATATATAATTTTATATTTAATAAACAATTCGAAACATAACATTAATTTTTTTTGTTGATTTAATTAAACAATTCAAGAAATAGTAAACAATTGTTGGAAATTTAAATTATTTTATTTGCATGCATACTGTTGTCAGTCCAGTTGTATTTTCAAAATTGTATTTGTAAATTTAGTTTTGTTACTGACTACTGACAAGGATGTTTTTACCATAAATTTACGTTTTTCCTAATGCAGGTTTTTAAATTTATTTTTATGTTACTTCTGTTAATTTAACAAACCTTACCTGTGTATTCGTGTTGTAATCAATTGTGGCCAAGTGCAGTCGGGCTATGATGCCTTGGTGGCTGAACTTCTTCCGCACTGGGTATGAGCAAGTTACATTCATAGATACTGTCCATCTTTGGCTGCGAATGCCATACAAAGGAATTTCCATCGACACATTCTGTGGTGACAACCACAGCAAACCCAGTCACTGTGATGGTAGGTTTAGATGTGAGTGGCTTGTTGCAGTTTGGTGTTTTGCAGGTACAAAACAGGTAAACAAGGTTTTTCTCAGAAACTACAAACTTTCTGTCTTTCCCGTTACTGTTGGAACCGCTTGAATCGTCTGTAGTGCTATCGCTATCACCCCCCATCACATAATCTGTATCACTTCCCTTCTCACTGTTGTAGACAGAATCACCCGAAGAAGGCGATAGTATTGCGATGGGGACATCCAAGGACAAAGTGTCATCCACATTGACGGGACTGCCATGGTCACTGCCACGCTCAGTCGGAGAAGGCACACTGGACTGTGATTGCAACTTCACATAACCATGATCATGCTGAATGTTCAATGGAACACTGATGTCATCTGTGTTAATGGCTGCATCAACAAATTTGCGCTCTGGTGACACAATCACTTGGTATGTTTGTGTTTCGACACTACAAGTTGATGAACTACAGTGGCAGGGACAATATCATCTGGCACAAAACTTTTAAACTTGTGATTGGAGCTTCTGCCTTGCCATCCTATGTTGACTTCGCGGTATCATGTGTCAACTGATAGCGGCCGAGTGATCTTGTTCTACCAGTGTGTTCTATTTATATCTATGATAGTCACACAAATCTGTTAACTTTATAAATAAAAAAGAACTGTACATTAAATGTTTGTCCATGTTATACCGACATTCAAAAGATGACCGATTATGTATCAATTCTTGCTATTAAAAACAAAGTTTGCAGTCATACAACCTATATTTGGAGAAAAAGGTTGGTGTGATAGCATGGTTGCTAAATTATTACATTATTATTAAGTTATTGTTGTTAGGTGTCCAATATTTTAGACACAAATTTATAATTGGCATTGGGTCTTTAAAAAATAATAGTTTTTTTATTTAAATAACATTCTAATTTTTTTATTGCATTTGAAATATCATTGATAACCAATAATTACATCACTTCCAATTACAGGCATTGATATTCTTGAATTCTGACTTTCAGCCACCATGTTTCTGCTCTGTGTCTAGCCTTTGTTCAGTGCATTTCCTGCTAATGTAAGCTTGAGACCCAAGTTGCATTATTATCTGCTCGTTTGCATAATCCACTACTATAGGGCGTGCAAGTCTCGCGCGCGAAAATGAGGCTGGGGCAGTTGGGGGGCAGGAGGTCCATACACTCCATGTTAACATATAAGACTTTGTTTTGTTTTTGGTCGTAATAATCGAACTTTTACCAAATAGCGTATTTCAGTTATATTGTCCGAAGGATTATTACAAGTAAAGCAGAAGCAGTGGAACATTTTGCCGGTGACAATGACCGTGGAAATCATGAATTCTAATCGATTATTATGGTGGTTGCCATGGCATCGCCGGCTAGTACTTGTGTTTGGCGATCTTGACTAATAATGAAAAGTGTCATTTTTCGCGCAGTACAACCTGTTTCAGGCAAACGTATACATATGTTATGATTATGTGCAATTAGACAACTTGTCAGATATAAGTGCTTATCGAAACCACAACGTACAGCAATGTAAAATGCAAATCCCGTAAAAGACACATACGGCCTAACATCGTGGTTATTGTCTGCACTACGTAAATCGCTATGTGTCTATGATAGTGTGATAAACTCAATATTAAATCGGACATTTAAGATAAGAAACGTATAACACAAGATACTTATGACCTGATTTTCCTAGTATTCATCAGACGGAAGCTACAACTGTCATCCATCGTTAGAATATTATTCTTGTGTCCAGTCTCCAATTAGTCTCGCTTAGTCCCCAATAAGCTCCAGTCGCGCGGAGTCACGCCATGTATCGTGACCCACTTGCAGCCATATTGGCTACAATTCCCCACTGACTCAGGTAGCCTTTGATCACCACTACCCCTCTCGTCTGACTAGCACTTACTCATGTAGCCTTTATTTATCAGTACCCCCCCCCAACTGGAGGGGTATTCCAACTGGGGAGCAGTTATACTGCCCAGCAGCTTATCTACTTATAACAGTTGCCCATAGACCCCTTTTTAACATGCTTCCTGCGCAATTGATCATGTTGATCTACCTTGACCAATAATCTTTTATGTGTATGGGTGTTACTATTATGTATATATATATATATATATATATATATATATATATATATATATATATATATATATATATATATATATAATATATATATAACCTCACTTGGTTCATGTCATACTTAGTTGGCCGCACAAACTCAATTAAGATACGCGACGTGACATCTGCTCCGGTAATTATTCAACACGGTGTTCCACATGGCTCTGTCCTAGGTCCACTACTATTTAACATCTACCTGTTACCCACTGCGGACATCTTTGATCGCCACCAGATCCGCTATCATATATATATGCAGATGACATTCAATTGTACGCTGAGTGTCCGCCATCGAATCACGCAGATGCACAACGGAAAATTGACGAATGCGTAAATGATTTTAGACGGTGGCTGGATGACAACCATCTGTTTCTAAACGAGGCGAAGACTGAAGCAATCCTTTTTCGTTCCTCTATCGTCCACTCGCCTTCTTCGCTGCCCTCCATCTACGTATGCGGGTCATCCATATCACTGTCGCCGACTATTCGAGACATACGCGTTCTACTTGACAGCCGACTTGACATGTCGGCCCAAGTATCGAACGTCTGCCGTGCTGCCTATTCGAATATAATATTTCGTATTGCGAAAATACGAACGAATCTCACAACTGCAGCGTGCAAAACCCTCGTCCACTCCCTCGTCACATCATGGCTAAACTACGGGAAGGCTGTCCTGTCCTGTACGGCATATCAGACCGCCTCTTGCACCGTCTAGAAATGGTACAGCGCTCGGCGGCCGGAGTCGTCCTACGGATCAGACGGGGTGACGGGCGAAGTATGACGGCCGCATTGGAACAACTGCACTGGCTGCCCGTAAGATATCGCATAGAGTACAATATACTCGTTATTGTATTTCGGGCCTTACGTGATCGGATGCCAGCGTACATCGCCTCTCTGATCACGCCGTACGTTCCGCGTCGCGCCCTGCGATCTGCAGACCGCGCTTTGCTAGTGGTTCATCGGCACAACCTCGAACGTTATGGACGCCGCTAGTTCTCCCGTACAGGACCAACTCTGTGGAACGCACTTCCTGAGGATTTACGTTCCACAGAGTGCATGAACAAATTTAAAGCACACCTTAAGACATTCTATTTTAAAATTGCTTTTAATGTCTAGTTCCTCTATACATTTTTAGATTAAGGTGCCGCAGATATTTTTAAAATTATTTATTTATTAAATATATATATATATTATATATATATATATATATATATATATATATATATATATATATATATATATATATATATATTAAAGTTTTTAAAAAAAAATTAAAAATATAATGAGCGTGTTTTCAAATTATGGTGACAAGTACTGTAAATTATATGTTCTTATGTTTGGGCTGTGGTAGTTCAACCGCTTCACTCCCCCTTTAACCTACAATGTATGCGTTGTGTACACATGGAAAATGTATGTTTGATGTTATATTTTCTTTTAAAAGTTCGGCGTAGTGAGGTAAACGAAAGGTGCGCGCGTAACTTGGCTGTCTTGTGCCAGGACGGACTGGAATGCAACGCATACGCAGGCGCGCGTTCCTTCCGAGACGAGAAATGTCTCACTCTGGTATGTCATCACGTACAACATGTCTCACTCCACGTAAGTACAATGTCTCACTGCCAGTATGTCATAACGTACTGTGTATCACTGATGGTAAATCATCATGTACATGATCTCTCACTGCCAGTAAGTCATCACGTATAATACATATACATGCGTAAGTTTAGACTGCTATACCCATCGTTTCAACGTACAATGTCACTCGAAGCAATCCTTATTACTCCCCGTATGTCATTACGTACAAAATGTCTCACTCCCGATTAGTCATCACGTACACAATATATTACTCCCCGTATGTCATTACGTACAAAATGTCTCACTCCCGGTTAGTCATCACGTACAATAATTACCCGTACTTGAAAAATGTCCCCAAGTATCGAACTCTATCTCCCGTATTCATATAAAATGTCTCACTCCCGGTAAGTCATCACGTACACAATTATTACTCCCCGTATGTCATTACGTACAAAATGTCTCACTCCCGGTAAGTCATCACGTCATCTAACCCCCGGAAGCTGTCCTTCCTGTACGCAATCAACCCCGTATGTCATTACGTACAAAATGTCTCACTCCCGGTAGTCATCACGTACACAATCTATTACTCCCCGTATGTCATCACGTACAAAATGTCTCACTCCCGGTAAGTCATCACGTACACAATATTACTCCCGTATGTCATTACGTACAAAATGTCTCATCCCGGTAGTCATCACGTACACAATCTATTATCCCCGTATGTCATTACGTACAAAATGTCTCACTCCCGGTAGTCATCACGTACACAATCTATTACTCCCCGTATGTCATACGTACAAAATGTCTCACTCCCGGTAAGTCATCACGTACACATCTATTACTCCCGTATGTCATTACGTACAAAATGTCTCATTCCCGGTAGTCATCACGTACACAATCTATTACTTCCCCGTATGTCATTACGTACAAAATGTCTCACTCCCGGTAGTCATCACGTACACAATCTATTACTCCCCGTATGTCATTACGTACAAAATGTCTCACTCCCGGTAAGTCATCACGTACACATTTATTACTCCCCGTATGTCATTACGTACAAAATGTCTCATCCCGGTAGTCATCACGTACACAATCTATTATTCCCCGTATGTCATTACGTACAAAATGTCTCATTCCCGGTTAGTCATCACGTACACAATCTATTATTCCCCGTATGTCATTACGTACAAAATGTCTCACTCCCGGTAAGTCATCACGTACACAATATATTACTCCCCGTATGTCATTACGTACAAAATGTCTCACTCCGGTAAGTCATCACGTACACAATATATTTCCCCGTATGTCATTACGTACAAATGTCTCATCCCGGTAGTCATCACGTACACATTATTACTCCCCGTATGTCATTACGTACAAAATGTCTCACTCCCGGTAAGTCATCACGTACACAATCTATTACTCCCCGTATGTCATTACGTACAAAATGTCTCATCCCGGTAGTCATCACGTAACAATTATTCTCCCCGTATGTCATTACGTACAAAATGTCTCACTCCCGGTAAGTCATCACGTACACAATCTATTACTCCCGCGTATGTCATTACGTACAAAATGTCTCACTCCCGGTAGTCATCACGTACACAATCTATTACTCCCCGTATGTCATTACGTACAAAATGTCTCACTCCCGGTATAGTCATCACGTACACAATCTATTACTCCCGTATGTCATTACGTACAAAATTCTCACTCCGGTAAGTCATCACGTACACATTATTTACTCCCCGTATGTCATTACGTACAAAATGTCTCACTCCCGGTAAGTCATCACGTACACAATCTATTACTCCCCGTATGTCATTACGTACAAAATGTCTCACTCCCGGTTAGTCATCACGTACACAATATATTACTCCCCGTATGTCATTACGTACAAAATGTCTCACTCCCGGTAAGTCATCACGTACACAATCTATTACTCCCCGTATGTCATTACGTACAAAATGTCTCATTCCCGGTTAGTCATCACGTACACAATCTATTACTCCCCGTATGTCATTACGTACAAAATGTCTCACTCCCGGTTAGTCATCACGTACACAATATATTACTCCCCGTATGTCATTACGTACAAAATGTCTCACTCCCGGTAAGTCATCACGTACACAATCTATTATTCCCCGTATGTCATTACGTACAAAATGTCTCACTCCCGGTTAGTCATCACGTACACAATATATTACTCCCCGTATGTCATTACGTACAAAATGTCTCACTCCCGGTAAGTCATCACGTACACAATATATTACTCCCCGTATGTCATTACGTACAAAATGTCTCACTCCCGGTTAGTCATCACGTACACAATCTATTACTCCCCGTATGTCATTACGTACAAAATGTCTCACTCCCGGTTAGTCATCACGTACACAATATATTACTCCCCGTATGTCATTACGTACAAAATGTCTCACTCCCGATTAGTCATCACGTACACAATATATTACTCCCCGTATGTCATTACGTACAAAATGTCTCACTCCCGATTAGTCATCACGTACAAAATATATTACTCCCCGTATGTCATTACGTACAAAATGTCTCACTCCCGGTTAGTCATCACGTACACAATATATTACTCCCCGTATGTCATTACGTACAAAATGTCTCACTCCCGGTTAGTCATCACGTACAAAATATATTACTCCCCGTATGTCATTACGTACAAAATGTCTCACTCCCGATTAGTCATCACGTACACAATCTATTACTCCCCGTATGTCATTACGTACAAAATGTCTCACTCCCGGTAAGTCATCACGTACACAATCTATTACTCCACGTATGTCATCACGTACAAAATGTCTCACTCCGGTAAGTCATCACGTACACAATCTATTATCCCCGTATGTCATTACGTACAAAATGTCTCACTCCCGGTAGTCATCACGTACACAATCTATTACTCCCGTATGTCATCACGTACAAAATGTCTCATTCCCGGTTAGTCATCACGTACACAATCTATTACTCCCCGTATGTCATTACGTACAAAATGTCTCACTCCCGTAGTCATCACGTACACAATCTATTACTCCCCGTATGTCATTACGTACAAAATGTCTCACTCCCGGTAAGTCATCACGTACACAATCTATTACTCCCCGTATGTCATTACGTACAAAATGTCTCATTCCCGGTTAGTCATCACGTACACAATCTATTATTCCCCGTATGTCATTACGTACAAAATGTCTCACTCCCGGTTAGTCATCACGTACACAATCTATTACTCCCCGTATGTCATTACGTACAAAATGTCTCACTCCCGGTTAGTCATCACGTACACAATATATTACTCCCCGTATGTCATTACGTACAAAATGTCTCACTACCGGTAAGTCATCACGTACACAATATATTGTCCCCGTATGTCATTACGTACAAATTGTCTAACTCCCTGAAAGTCATCACGTAGTGCAGACGATATGTGACAACATATCGTCGAATTGTGTGTATTATGATACAAGCATGAAATTTGGCACAAGCATAGAGTACACAACTACACAAATATTTGGATATAGGGCCATCTCAGATTTTGCCCTGGAAGGGGTTGGCAGCCATTTTAAAGATGGCCGCCAAAAACCAATTTCCTCTATCTAAAGGCTTTTGCAACATAGAGTAGATGTTTTGGAACCAAAACATACAACTTGTGGGTCAGTGATTTCAAATATGTTACATTTGACCTTCTACGACATTCAAATCCGCCATTTTTAAAGATGCGGCCGCCAAAAATGTAAAATCATGGAGCGGTAATGTTGTTTCACAGGAAACGTATGTGGACAGCCGATGTGAATGATTTGAATATTGTTGCATTTGACCTTCACTGATCTTCGTACCCACCATTTTATAAAATGACGGCCGTTGGAACGACAACGTCTCGCCTTAAATGTTGTCCTATTAGTTTCAATAATTATGGACATATTAATATTATGGTTTTTTTTGATCGGTAGGCGGTTTAGCAGCTGATCATGTGGTTGCGACGATGTCACATGACCAAAAAAAAGGAAACCGCGCTTCGTTTTTGAATATGTGTTATGTTAGATGATATAAATGCGGAATTTTTAATGTCAGGTATCGTAATTATGCACAAATAATTTGCCGAGAGGTATATACATCTGAACGGCTAAGGTATATAAAGTGGTGATCAGCCTGGAAATCCAATGTACTTCGTCTGACGACAAACTGGAACAAATGCGTTCTGTGTCAGGAGGACACACCGGAAGTGCTCGCTGTCTGCTTCTTCAAAACGTGACAGATGTACAGCGCTGACAATATTAAGGGTTTCGACAAGGTTGGTTGTTTGCTAAGACAATCAACCTATCAAGGTTAGATGATGGTGTCGGCATTGAGGCAACCTTCCGACAGCACCAAGTCAAATGGCATGACTCTTGTCGATTACAATTCAACATGACAAACTTGAGCGAGCAGAGAAGAGGAAATCTCGCATTGAGACAATACATGTTCCAAGAAGTTCACCCGTCAGTCTATAGAAGAAGCACCTCCTTCCACCAAAACATGTTTCTTCTGCGCATGCCTCCAGTTAGAGAGACTTTACGCAGAAAGAAAGAAAACAACACACGTGTTCTCTGGTAGTTGACCAGGCTCATGAAAGAATAATGCCTCTGTGAAGGGTGATGTGGGCTTGGGTCTAACTGAGAACCTGCAGCACTGCGGTTGGATGGTGTCTGGCCTGAAATGGCCGTCTGATTGGAGAATTGAGGTTCAACAGAAGAGAAGAAACAGATTCCGGCATACGAAGCAGACGAAACATGCACAGATGACATTCGGACGAGATATCAGTCATTAACTGATGTAATAGAGAGATGGGAAATCCATTCGCTGAGAACAGCAAGATGTGCTTGTACTGGATAGCAGAGACCTTGCAGACTCCAGCTGTGATTGACACGTTGCGTCAGATCAAATCTCTCGGACAAGAGCAGTATGACACCTACGCAACGAGCGTCTTGTCACTTCCCGACCAGTCGAAGAAATCAAGAGACAACTACAGCGGTCATCACTCAAATGACTGTTCTCTGTCCCAGGTTGTACTACGCGCAAATACGGAGTGGTGATCTCGATCAGTTCTTCAACATGAAAATCAAGCGTATCCACCTGCTTTATCACAAATGGGGAAACTGCGGACAGGAACAAAGTCTGATCTTGTCGGCTGCTTGGAAGATCTCGTTCCTACACAAGACCTTTCCCCCACTCCTGTCGTACAAGTCATCCTGCTTGATGGGGCTGCAATCGTTAACACGTTGCGGTTTGAAAGCATTTTCGATTACGCGACCCAAGTGTTCCTGCCGTACATCACATCGCAACCAGTCCCGAGACGTGGATTGCATTTGGTGCTGGAAAGAACTTTCTATATTTACCGGCCCACGAGATGGCCGACGCACTGGGTCCTGATCGTTGTGTTGCTTTGCCAATGTTTCATGCTTTCACTGGTTGTGACACGGTGTCATGTTTTGGAGTCAGGGGCAAACCCACTGCATGGGACATGTGGAATGCCTATGACGAAGTCACACCAGCTTTCTGTGCCTTGGCTGCTACCCCGGAGACCGTAGAAAATTGGCTGGGTCCACTGGAACGATTTGTAGTTTCCGTGACATTGTCAATGGAGCGAGGAAGCAGCTGTTCACACAGAAAGGTAGAGCTATTGACGATCTTCCTCCGACACAACCAGACTTTCCAGCACACAAAGCGGGCTGCTTAGCAAACCGGCCACTGTTGGGCACAGACGATGATTCCGATTCCATCTCCAAGTGAATGGGGTGGAACAGGAATGAAAATGGCGGTTGGAAAATATATTGGACAACTCTTCCTGAAGCGACACAAGCTTGTCGAGAAATACTGCGCTGTGGTTGCAAGAAGGGATGCATGGGACTATGTAAGTGCCTCAAGGCAGGACTTCAATGCACTGCTCTTTGCTACTGTGGTGGACTGTGTGCTCGTAGCTAATGTACGTCACAGTAAACATTAGGACGTCTAGTAATTAGTAAATACGCATATTAGGCGTCACAACGCAGTGTGCAGGAAATGTATGGTTATGTCACATTGGTTCTGCTCTATTTTTGTTGTTGCAATTTTCAACATGCAAATAAAATAGGAGTGTTCTGTCATTTGAGTCATGTAGTACCTGTAGTATATACAATAAAATTAAATATGACAAGTAAATATATAATAAAACATTATATATATAATTAATGTTCTTTAAAATGATAAATATTATTTTTTTATCTAATAAGTAAATAATATTTTTCGAAAATGATAAAGGATCAATTTAATGATTATGTTAAACCAATAAATAAATATATCTAAAAAGCTTGGTGTGTTAATGCTATTGGTCAACCTGAACCATTATGCTCTCTTTAATAAACCTTTTAGTATTGTCCAATGGCGATATAATATACCATATGGATTACCGGTTTTTCAAAACCAGTTTCATAAAAGTAAACAAAATACTTGTTCAACTGTACACTGATATATGGTACGCAGCTCTGCATATGGAATATGCTTCTAAATGTTATTTGTGGTCATGCCATTAACGATATTACAATATGTTGACGATGTTTTCTGAGCTTTTGCACTGGCAAATAAAGAGATTTGGTTGCGATTTCCCACCCGATGTATTCATGAGAATGTACGTCTTCAATAAATAACAAAAGCAATTCTTGCCAATACATGGAAACACTACAACATTATGAAAATTAACCAACATCTTTTTCCACATTATAAACACTGGGTAGTTTGTAGTTTTTGGACTTTTCACAAAATTATTCGCCGACTTAGATTTCTCAAAACTAGTCTAGGGTTGGTGGGATCTTGTGGGGTGGTTCACAATTTAAAAATAGTGAATGTTAGTGCAGGTGACTGCCTTTTTCCCAGGACAACACTGGTTGCCTCGGCTAGTAACATCATTGACCAACACATTTTCGAGGTCCTTGAGCCAGCCTCAACTGTTGCACCTGCATACGACAGGACACAAACTGTGACTGGATGAACAACCACAAACAGTGACTTTTCAATAAGCAATACACTTTCATATACTCATTTTATTTCACGAATGTGTCAGCTATGTACATAAGGATCGTTTTCCTATATAAATTTTACTTTGTCCGAAAAGGATAAGTCATTGTTTTTGCACACAAGTGGCTCCCACATCTTGTACCTGCTAGCATGACCTTCTGTAGCACTAGAAGACGGTGCACAGTTCTCACTTCAAACATTCAACTAGTGGCAGGAACCATTCCCTTTTAAAGCTTGTCAATTTGCCTTCTTTTTGTCATTGTGTTTCAATCATTCTTAGCAGACTTCACCACATGATTACCACTATTGGACGGTTGTTGCTTGGTTGCCGTGGATGTGGTATGGGTCATACTTAGCTTAGAAAGGTTTCTTAGATATATGAGAGTTGTAACCAGCCTCAGTCCCTAGTCATGATGTCTTTCGTTTCCTTATCAAGATCAACTCTTGTTCGTTTGCTCGTGGCACAAAATGTTGCCCTCCTGGAGTAATCATCTAATGAAATCCACTGAAAGTGGTTGAAATGTAACATAAAACCAATATAAATTTACTTGAAAAATATTTACAGAGAGCTTATCTGACGTATCTAGGATGATGAATACACAATGGCCTACCACAGCTTTATCATTGCCTGGCTCAACACATAATACAACTAGTTTGTTACAGACATTGTAAACCACAATCATGTATGCCTGTTTATTGTAATCTAATTTCCTTAAACAGAAACAAGAACTGTTTAAATGGCAAGTCTGCTGCTGTTACATCATGATCATAAATATGACGACACTCAACACAACAAAGGGACCACAAGAGATGACTTTTGCAATTAACACTATCAGTAACTATTCCTTGGTCAATGTTCACTAACTATAACAGGTTATTGCAAGAAACAACATATCACCATCATATGGCACAGCAGTGGGAGAAGCTTAATGTAATGAGATATATAGTTTTACAAAAACTGTAACATAAATCTTGTGAAATATCACTCAAACGGTCACTATATAATTGTTTATAAATGCAAAGGTCGGAGATAACCAGTTCAGGATCAAGTCTACATCACAACTTCTTTGGCAGCGTAGAAGTTTATCTGCAACATACAATAATACATCCATGCAGTGAAACGCATGATGAAAAGTCTCTACATATCCCCAAACATAAACAAAACGCCGACATAAGTGTGCTAACCTGAATTTGTTTGTAGATGTTCTTACATTTTACAGTATCATGAGATATTAAGTTCTGTTTTGAAAACAAATTTGAATCACAAACATGATATGGCCTGACTTTGCAATTGGTGTTCACAGTATAATACTACAGCTGTACCTGACAAAAGCTCTGAGATATTTTAGTTACAGTCAGCAGATCCACACAATGACGTCTTAGTTTGTGAACCGTGTTTATTAATGTGCTCGTTTGCGGGGATTTCTATTGACAGTCCAGAGAAATATTTCCAACACTAAAGACTGCCACCTAAGCAGATGATATATTCCTGCATATGCACACGCACACATCCATGGGATGTTGATTTTATTCAATATTACCCATTGTACCATTGCAAATGGCAGAAGAACAAAATTAATACCTATAAAAACAAGCTTTGGCGAAACAGATGAAATTAATAAAGCCCAAATGACACTGTCAGCACACCTGTAGGTGAGGACTACTAATGTCATGACAGCAGGTGAGACAAGGTGACACACCTGTAGGTGGGGACAACTAATGACATGAGAGCAGGTGAGACAATGTGACACATCTGTAGGTGGGGACAACTAATAAGGTGGCACACATGTAGGTGGGGACAACTACTGACATGATAGCAGGTGAGACAAGGTGGCACACCTGTAGGTGGGGACAACTAATGACATGAGAGCAGGTGAGACAAGGTGACACACCTGTAGGTGGAGACAACTAATGACATTAGAGTAGGTGAGACAAGGTGGCACACCTGTAGGTTGGGACAACTAATGACATGAGAGCAGGTGAGACAAGATGACACACCTGTAGGTGGAGACAACTAATGACATGAGAGCAGGTGAGTGATGGTGACACACCTGTAGGTGGAGACAACTAATGACATGAGAGCAGGTGAGACAAGGTGACACACCTGTAGGTGGGGACAACTAATGACATGAGAGCAGGTGAGACAAGGTGGCACACCTGTAGGTGGAGACAACTAATGACATGAGAGCAGGTGAGACAAGGTGACACACCTGTAGGTGGGGACAACTAATGACATGAGAGCAGGTGAGACAAGGTGACACACCTGTAGGTGGAGACAACTAATGACGTGAGAGCAGGTGAGACAAGGTGACACACCTGTAGGTGGGAACAACTAATGACGTGAGAGTAGGTGAGACAAGGTGACACACCTGTAGGTGGGGACAACTAATAACATGAGAGCAGGTGAGACAAGGTGACACACCTGTAGGTGGAGACAACTAATGATGTGAGAGCAGGTGAGACAAGGTGACACACCTGTAGGTGGGGACAACTAATGATGTGAGAGCAGGTGAGACAAGGTGACACACCTGCAGGTGGACACAACTAATGACATGAGAGCATGTGAGACAAGGTGAGACACCTGTAGGTGGGGACAACTAATTATGTGAGAGCATGTGAGACAAGGTGTCACACATGTAGGTGGGGACAACTAATGACACGAGAGCAGGTGAGACAAGGTGACACACCTGTAGGTGGGGACAACAAATGACACGAGAGCAGGTGAGACAAGGTGACACACCTGTAGGTGGGGACAACTAATGACATGAGACCAGGTGAGACAAGGTGACACACCTGTAGGTGGAGACAACTAATGACATGAGACCAGGTGAGACAAGGTGACACACCTGAAGGTGGGGACAACTAATGACATGAGTGCAGGTGAGTCAAGGTGACACACCTGTAGGTGGGGACATCTAATGACATGAGAGCAGGTGAAACAAGGTGACACACCTGTAGGTGGGGACAACTAATGACATGAGAGCAGGTGAGTGATGGTGACACACCTGTAGGTGGAGACAACTAATGACATGAGAGCAGGTGAGACAAGGAGACACACCTGTAGGTGGGGACAACTAATGACATGAGAGCAGGTGAGACAAGGTGGCACACCTGTAGGTGGAGACAACTAATGACATGAGAGCAGGTGAGACAAGGTGACACACCTGCAGGTGGAGACAACCAATGACATGAGAGCAGGTGAGACAAGGTGACACACCTGTAGGTGGAGACAACTAATGACATGAGAGCAGGTGAACACAACCTGAGGTGGAGACAACTAATGACATGAGAGCAGGTGAAACAAGGTGACACACCTGCAGGTGGAGACAACTAATGTAATGACATGAGAGCAGGTGAGACAAGGTGACACATCTGTAGGTGGAGACAACTAATGACGTGAGAGCAGGTGAGACAAGGTGACACACCTGTAGGTGGGAACAACTAATGACATGAGAGTAGGTGAGACAAGGTGACACACCTGTAGGTGGGGACAACTAATGACATGAGAGCAGGTGAGACAAGGTGACACACCTGTAGGTGGAGACAACTAATGATGTGAGAGCAGGTGAGACAAGGTGACACACCTGTAGGTGGGGACAACTAATGATGTGAGAGCAGGTGAGACAAGGTGACACACCTGCAGGTGGAGACAACTAATGACATGAGAGCATGTGAGACAAGGTGAGACACCTGTAGGTGGGGACAACTAATTACGTGAGAGCAGGTGAGACAAGGTGTCACACCTGTAGGTGGGGACAACTAATGACACGAGAGCAGGTGAGACAAGGTGACACACCTGTAGGTGGGGACAACAAATGACACGAGAGCAGGTGAGACAAGGTGACACACCTGTAGGTGGGGACAACTAATGACATGAGAGCAGGTGAGACAAGGTGACACACCTGTAGGTGGAGACAACTAATGACATGAGACCAGGTGAGACAAGGTGACACACCTGAAGGTGGGGACAACTAATGACATGAGTGCAGGTGAGTCAAGGTGACACACCTGTAGGTGGGGACATCTAATGACATGAGAGCAGGTGAGACAAGGTGACACACCTGTAGGTGGAGACAACTAATGACATGAGAGCAGGTGAGACAAGGTGACACACCTGTAGGTGGGGACAACTAATGACATGAGAGCAGGTGAGTGACGGTGACACACCTGTAAGTAGGGACAACTAATGACATGAGAGCAGGTGAGACAAGGTGACACACTTGTAGGTGGAGACAACTAATGACATGAGAGCAGGTGAGACAAGGTGACACACCTGTAGGTGGGGACAACTAATGACATGAGAGCAGGTGAGTAACGGTGACACACCTGTAGGTGGGGACAACTAATGACATGAGAGCAGGTGAGACAAGGTGACACACCTGTAAGTAGGGACAACTAATGACATGAGAGCAGGTGAGACAAGTTGACACACCTGTAGGTGGAGACAACTAATGACATGAGAGCAGGTGAGACAAGGTGACACACCTGTAGGTGGGGACAACTAATGACATGAGAGCAGGTGAGTGACGGTGACACACCTGTAAGTATGGACAACTAATGACATGAGAGCAGGTGAGACAAGGTGACACACTTGTAGGTGGAGACAACTAATGACATGAGAGCAGGTGAGACAAGGTGACACACCTGTAGGTGGGGACAACTAATGACATGAGAGCAGGTGAGTAACGGTGACACACCTGTAGGTGGGGACAACTAATGACATGAGAGCAGGTGAGACAAGGTGACACACCTGTAAGTAGGGACAACTAATGACATGAGAGCAGGTGAGACAAGGTGACACACCTGTAGGTGGAGACAACTAATGACATGAGAGCAGGTGAGTGACGGTGACACACCTGTAAGTAGGGACAACTAATGACATGAGAGCAGGTGAGACAAGGTGACACACCTGTAGGTGGGGAGAACTAATGACATGAGAGCAGATGAGTGACGGTGATACACCTGTAGGTGGTGACAACTAATGACATGAGAGCAGGTGAGACAAGGTGACACACCTGTAGGTGGGGACAACTAATGACATGAGAGCAGGTGAGTGACGGTGATACACCTGTAGGTGGTGACAACTAATGACATGAGAGCAGGTGAGACAAGGTGACACACCTGTAGGTGGGGACAACTAATGACATGAGAGCAGGTGAGTGACGGTGACACACCTGTAGGTGGGGACAACTAATGACATGAGAGCAGGTGAGACAAGGTGACACACCTGTAGGTGGGGAGAACTAATGACATGAGAGCAGGTGAGCAACGGTGACACACCTGTAGGTGGGGACAACTAATGACATGAGAGCAGGTGAGTGACGGTGACACACCTGTAGGTGGGGACAACTAATGACATGAGAGCAGGTGAGACAAGGTGACACACCTGTAGGTGGGGAGAACTAATGACATGAGAGCAGGTGAGCAACGGTGACACACCTGTAGGTGGGGACAACTAATGACATGAGAGCAGGTGAGACAAGGTGATATACCTGTAGGTGGGGACAGCTAATGTCATGAGAGCAGGTGAGACAAGATGACACACCTGTAGGTGGGGACAACTAATGACATGAGAGCAGGTGAGACAAGGTGACACACCTGTAGGTGGGGACAACTAATGACATGAGAGCAGGTGAGACAAGGTGACACACCTGTAGGTGGGGACAACTAATGACATGAGAGCAGGTGAGACAAGGTGACACACCTGTAGGTGGGGACATCTAATGACATGACAGCAGGTGAGACAAGGTGACACACCTGTAGGTGGGGACAACTAATGACATGAGAGCAGGTTAGTGACGGTGACACACCTATAAGTAGGGACAGCCACCATGTCAGGGCCGGGGGGTTGTGCTGCTTGTTGCGCGTGAACATCACAATAAAGTTGTCCCTCAATGTCAAAGTAACCTGCAAACAGCATCAGACGAGTACAATATAATGACAAAGATAGTCTTGTCAATCTGGCTGATTAGACTTTGTTGCAGTTAATATACATTGTAGCTAGACCCGTGACAGCTGGAGGACATGTGACACACAACAGCCAACAAAGTAAACAGTCTAAAGGCAAAGACAAAGAATATGGCATTTTATTTGCACACTTTTCATTGCTGTTTAGATGCTGTTGATAAAACACATCTGCATTGGTTGATGGTTGAATACGTTAAGCTTAGACACCGAAATGAGTATTAGCGGGCAGAAATCAAATCATTAATAATTATAATGAAATATTACATAATTATATTATATCTAAATAACCTGGGTGTTATAACAAAGCATTTAGAAACATCTTGTTAGATTGAATTAGTGTGATTAAGAAAGCAATACTTGGCAAGACTGATTATTTTTCATAAATATGATATATTCAGGTTTGCACTAATTATGACCATCTTGGAAAACAGTAGGTCTTCAACTTAAGAACAGTTATTACATTATAATGATCACAGAAATAGGTCATTATAATGACAAATAAAACTATACAAAGTACCTTGATTCTTGAGGTTTTTGCCACACTGGCAGCATTTGAAGCATTCCGGATGCATTGGATTTCCCTTGATCTTCACAAACACACCACTACAGACAAGAACAAAAATCCAATTCAAAGTTCCTGTATTCATCAGACATCACAGATAACATTGACCAATCAAAACAATTCTGTTATTCTCCAATTTAGATGGATCACCCAAATCATTTTTTGTAGAACTATTGATAATGTTGGAGTAAACAGATACCAGGTGAGGTTACAAAACACTACTTTCGTAGACGACAAAATGGTCAGGTGTATTGAGAACTGCCCAGAAAACGAATGTGGACAATACAGAAATACTTTATAACCTTGCTTTGTAGCTATCTCTACTACAGCTCATTCACAATTAAGGTTGGCATCAGTAAATAATAGGAAAAATGACCTCATAATTAAGATCACCTCACCATTCAGGTCACTTCATTATTCAGGTCACATCATGATTCAAGTCACCTCACCATTCAGGTCACTTCACAATTCACGACACCTCATGATTCAGGTCATTTCACCATTCAGGTCACTCACCATTTGTGTCACCTCACCATTCAGGCCACCTCACCATTCAGGTAACCTTTGACCTGACCCAAGGGCAGAGCCATAATGTAACGAAGTAAATGTACTTTTAATGTTTACTTTTACAGCTCAGAACAGACTGAAATATCATTGATGTCAAACACAGCTGTCAACATTGCTGCCGCTTTTCACATTTTCATCCAAATCATCGGACATACTAACTAAATAACTGCAATTCTTGCTCATAATCATCGCTAACACGAATAGTGAAACATTTACAATCGACTGCCGATTTGATTTTGCTAGAAAGTACCGTTTTTTTTATGTAAACTTTGTGTCCAACTGTATGTAAATTTCCTGTCTAGATCCGGGTATAATTTGATGGCATTTCTGCAAAAAACTAGTGACATCTAGCAATTATTGTACACACTAGTGTAACACTTTGAAAGATCTGGGTACATGATCCATGAGGTTAAATTTGCAAGGCCATTAAAAAGATTCTCAAACAATCCATGCCACTACAAACATGGCACTGTTTGCCGTCAGCATAGATTTATTTACGAATAGCAGTGGGACCAATAGACAGACATTGTAAGTGACCCACGGTTGCTGGATTAGGATTAGATGCTGCAATGTATAAGAATTTCCCTTTCCCTTTACATATTCAGAGAATGGTTAAGACTGACAAAAAAACATTGAAAACAGGGAGGAGCCCAGTTGAAGTAGGAGACAGAATTGGGATGGAGTCAGGAGATACAGTGGGAAGTGATATATTTAAAGGGAAGCACTGAACAGGACAAAAAAGAAGATGGCAGACATACATGATATGGAGACATAGCACATAATAAATATGTTGATGGGAGATCTCAAATCGTGATAACTTACGCAATGAGCATTCCACACACGGAGCACGTGATGTACTGGCCCGCCTTTTTCTCACCAGGTGGCTTATTGGTAGGAGCCGTCACTGAGCGGAAACCAGGCACTTTACCACCACCAGGGGCAGCACCAGCTAGAGAGAGAAAGATACGATATTCTAAACACATTTGCAAAACTTAAAGAGGAACTGAATGGTGCAACAAAACTAGTATTCTCACAGTGGGGATCCATTTTAATATTTGATAACAGAACAAGTATTTCTTTTACAAATGTGTTGGTTGTAATTTACCTATGCTTACATGCACATGCCACATGTGAGTAAAACAAACTGAAGCCATGGACAGTCGCAACATACATTTTGTTAGTAACAAATTTGACTACCAGTATTGCAAAATAATTAAAAAGAATGTTTACTGTCATGCTTGGCAATTCTGAAATGAACCAGTGTTTCTTCATATTTCTAATCAGCGACATTTTACACTGTCAATATTCCTCAAGACTTCTACTGTCTCAGAAATCTTGGTCACCTGTCACCTCTAGTAAGTGTCAACTCCTAAAAATTATATTTTGCCTGACTGCCCACCTGCCCGCCCAACTGCCCACCTGTCTGTCTGTCTGTCCTAAATGCTGCATCCAAACAAGCATTTATCTGTACACAGTCAGAGCCAACGTTTCACCAGATCCAATTCACAATATCCCAGTGTGTACGGCAGGTATTTTTACTGCATAGTTAGATCTTCCTATGGGTTCCTTTTTGTGTCATACAGATTTCTGCTACATGATTTTATCAGCAAGCCAGTCAGTTATCCACCACAAATGATGACTTTTGCTTATAAGGCAGATTTTTCTATAAACTAAATCCAGTCTTTCTTACAACACATTAAGCTTATGCTACACATAAACTGAGGCTGGTAGAGAGCTCCATATGTTTGGCAAAGATTTAAATTAAATCCGGATATTCAACATTATATAATTTTGTAATATATTTGTTAACCTGCATCACACTCATTACTGTGTCACAGAGATGATCATGTAGGATACGTGTGCCAAATACCGTTACCTAAAAAATAAAATATTATACAAACTGACACACACACACACTTCTTAAATGGTGATATATGATTTAAAAATTACAATTATGTAGGGGACTTGATTTTTAAAGAAATTTACCAGATAAACAATTATAAATTTGGACAAACACATAACAAACTATTCTGTTTCTAAGTGACCTCAGCACCATATGCCTTCTCACCTTCTACCCCTGTTACCTCCGCCTCATGCAATGCCTGCTCGAGAATCTTGAACGACTTAGATTGCTTGAAATCTTGTGCCTCTTCATATGCTTCCGTCTCCGTCATCGTGGGCACACAGGAATCCCCCCTTCCTTCCACCTCATCCCTGTTTACTCCCGTTGCACTTGCGCCACTTACAAGAGGGCCCTTGTCATCGTTGTTGTTGTGTTCGCTGTTGTTGTTAATATTGACCCTGCAAGTGATCCACCGCAAGCCGTGCACGTCACAAACAAACATGCGGAAAACAAAAACACGTGCAAATTCAGGCAGCCACAGCTCACATTTCTTTTTATGCCTTTCTGATTTGAAGTTCATTTTGCACAAACATTCTACAAATCGGAATGACCCAATTTTACTGGACCTACATAGTGGAGATTGCTAAAATTTAATTTACATTAATTTACAACTGACAACATATCGTACTACGTAGTCAATATAAAAATTATTCTTACAGATGTTTGGGGTGAGAACAAACAAAAATTAAGCATGAAAAATAAACAAAATAAATAAAAGACCATGAACACAAATTGTGCTTCTACAAAATGCTCATATGTGACTTGCCAAATGCTAGGTAATAAAAAGCTAGTCAAACAATACATCTGTCTTCCAACTTGGTGCAAACAAACGGTGGAAGGCTCTACTGATTCTTGGTCTTATGACATTAGGTAGCTCCAAAGAGATTTCATGACTTTCTTTTATGAAGATAGTTCCCTAGCAAATGTCTGTTTGTTTGTTCTCATTTGTAATCATATAGGATAACAAAATGGTTCATCACACTTGGATGGTCAGCCATGAAAACGTATAAACAAAATTGCATGCGGACTGAAGTTCAGCAATTTCAGCATTGCTAATTTATTTACATCCATAACCCATTACACTGCGAGACAGATTAATTTATACATGTAGGAAAATGTAATCCGGCCAAGACTTGAATGATAAAGACCTCCTGTAGTGCTGGGAGACTGCTGTCAATAGCACACCTGTGTGTGTACATGTATGCACATGCAGGGGCACACACATATGCTGGCACAGTCAGTCGCATACTCGCATATTAATGCATGCACGCACACAAACAAACATGCATGCATAGTGCATACACATAGGTTACACATATTACTTATATCTGATCATTTCAACATATGTAACTTGTTCTTTAGGATAATACATTTACTGTTGCTGTATAGTTCTGCCACTGTTCTTTGGCGAACTGATACAGGTTAAGCATCTAAAAATACCACAAATATCCCCCATATTTTATCCAAAACGATGAACATTTTATGATAAACGAGCATGTGGATTATGCCGTCTCATTCAAGGAATGTCCTATCTGTGACCTTGGTGTTTTCTTACTGATATATCCCCCTTTGCTCAACCCAAATTGCTCACAGTCTGTACGACACAGACAAAACAAAGATATCTGGCAGCTGGTGATATAACAGCAAATCTGTAGACCAGAGGTCGGAAGCAAGAATTTTGACAGCGATATACGAATGGAAAATACACTGTGTAAGTTGCATATCTTGAGTGACCTGTGTTTGCATCAGTTTCATTCAAGTCTACGGCCACTGGTTATGTGTGTTTATCAGTGAGTGGGCGGTGGACAAAACCTGCCAGGTTTATGATTTCACAAGAAGCAGTTCTTCATTCCTCCAAGGTATTCATTCACTGCCTGGCCAGAAGCTAGGGCAAGTATCTACAAATTTGCCCCTGTGCAGGGAGGAGATGATTCACAGATTCTGAGATGTACCTGTATTTAAAGGGGAGGGAGGGGGAGGGAGGGGAGGGGAGGAGGAGGGGAGGAGGGAGGGGAGGGGAGGGAGGGGAGGGGAGGGAGGGGAGGGAGGGAGGGGAGGGGAGGGAGGAGGGGAGGGGAGGGGAGGAGGGAGGAGGGGAGGGAGGGGAGGGGAGGGAGGGAGAGGAAGGTAGGGAAGGGAAGGGGTAGGGAAGGGATAGGGAGTTTGGTTTTAATAGACATACTGCTATAGTTGCATATATGATTTATATCATTACAAACACGCCAATTATAACTGTCTGACAGTTGAGGTAATACCAAATATATAACTCCTGCACAAAACAGATCACCCACAGGTACAATATAATAGAATACGGTAATTTTAGCACAAGTACTATGACCAATTTATGCGTAACGTTTTGAGAAGGTCCCTCCCTGCAAGCCCCCAACATGCTGGAGAGGAACACACACACCCCCAAACCATGCTAGAAATGTGATGGCTCTTCCACTTACCGGCGCCCACCCCTCCACTCTGGCTGAAACCCACACAAGTTGGCCAAGTCAAACAACCCTCGCCTCCGCCTCTCACTGTCTCTGGCCTCCACTGAGAAATATCTATCTTTTTACCTCGCTTCTCTTGTGGAAGATCAGGTTGCGCTTACGTGGGCCAGCCATAACTATTAGGTTTTGCGTCAATGGTGTGTGTGTATAAATAAACCTTCTATGGTCTTCTGTCAATCCTCTGTAGGGTGCTGTCTTGTCACTGTGTTTTGGATGTTGTACTCAAAGGGAGATACTGGGTACTTTCTGCTATCGATTTGATGGCAGAGACTGAGAAATTATGGGATAAATATTGCATGAGATTTGGGATTCCCTCAACCCCAATAGCCATATCTGAGAACATGTGATATTTCACGGTGATTGCCGACACAAAGTTCTACGTAATTAAACAACTTCTATAATACGATGTGTGTGATTAAAACAATTCTATCAAATTATATATATGACAAAGACATCAGAACAAATTCAGACACGACATAACATGATTTTTATCATTAACACATTCAGACTTCGGAGTGAAGGAAAATCTTAAGATGAAACTGCTGAAGAGTCCGTTGAAACTGGCTGGACATGTGGAAACAATGGGAGATGAAAAATTAGCTGAGAGAGCAGATGCCCAGAAAGTGGAGGGAAAAGGAAGTGTGGAAGACTGAGAATGTGATGGAAGATCTGCGTCAAGAGAGATCTGGAAAGACTGGGAAGAAAGAACAGACAACAGCAAAAGACAGGAGTTGGAGACTGGTGATAGGGAGAGAGAAAAGTGAGGAGATGAAAGAAACGACAAAGAAAGATGACAGAAACTATGGCTGACCTCACCCCTGACGACAGGGACAACAAGAGAACCCCTTTGGAGCAGTGACTGTGACACCACCACCATGTACTCACTTTGCCATGCCCGCAGTCATCCTACTCTGCTGGGCCGAGTAGTCCTGCTGACTGTTCTCCACCGCCGCAAACGCACTTCCGCCTGCATACTGAGGGGGCGCCACTGGTTGCTGGTTCGCGGGCGCACCGCCACCAAACCCAGGGAATGGCCGAGCTGCACGGTTGTGTGTACTTCCTATGTTGGAATAAGGCTGAAACCACAAAAGTTCTGTTCTACAGAATGTTGAAACATGTCCTTGTGACACCGCCCTCATAACAGTGAGACCCCTTCAAGATTGTCCAACATGTACAGGTGAGAGGGAGACAGACTGGTCAGTAGGAATTCCACTGACACGAAAGACCCATGGAGGACTTGTGTTGGACAGCATCCTACACCACAGCTGCTACAGTGGACCATTTAACTAAGACAAAAAGCTCTTAAGAAAAATTCATCCTTAAATAAAATCCATTGTTAAATTAAGATTATGTTTTTAAAGGTAATTATGTATTGCTATTTTACCAAGGACACTATTTCCATGACACACCAGTGACGATGTCTCACTGGTGCATCATGGTGTTGACAGTTTTCAGGTATCAATATCACTGCTAAGGATCAAAATTGATTTTAAAGTGCAAAAAATGGTTTAAGAGCTCTTAAAAACATTAGTCAAATGCTCCCTTGGTCTAGGTGAATAATTGTGGCAAATATTACTAAGCACACCAATTTTGAGTGGCGTTTGTTTTTTCCAGGATTTGTATTATCATTATATGATATTAGAGTAGTTAAATACATTGAACGCGAGCCATATGTGTCAGGTCAAGAACCTGAATGAGCTGAGGAATGTTGAATGAAGGTCAAGTATTAAATGAAAGACATACTTTCAGAGAAGAAAACATAACCACTAATGTGTGTTATATAGAAATATACTTTAAAAGTAAAGAAAATATAAATGAGAAAAAAACATAAGATCAGCAAAGAAGTCTTAAAAGAAAACAGAACATTTCTTTCTATTTATCAATGACATATATTTCAACAATCATTAAGATACCAAAAAAATCTTAAATATATTTACTGCTCCTTCCAACAGCTGTTTGTGTTACTCTGAAAAGCAGTTTTCATTAAAAAAATTATTATGTTTTGTATATTTGTATATTTTATATTATCACATCCACCTTTATAAGTCTGTAAATGCAACATTAATTATGACAAATCAGAGTATTAACTAAAAGCAGGTTGTGTGGGACTTACACTGTCCGAGTGGTTGGCTGCCAGGGATGTCTTTTGTACGTAAACTTCTCCCTCCGGTCCACGTGGCAATTCTCCTGGTCTCAAGTCTGACATGGGGGTCACCTTGGGCTTCCAAACCCTCACAGCTCCCCTGCATGGGAAAGAATGGAAACAGTAAAACTATTATGAACAATCACTACGGAGTGCTGTGGCACAGTGGTTAGCGCATCAAACTATGAATAGGCCATGTGTAGGCTTTAATTGAAATATGGCTGAATATTTCACAGATAATTTGAGATAGTGTGTGATTGAACACCTCTGTCTGGGAGTAACGTGTGAACCATCTCAAGCTGTCTTAATGTCACATATGCAAGACACTGAACAGTCTTAAGGCCACACACACACAGATGATATTGAACAGTCTTTAGGTCACACATAGAGAGGATATTGAACAGTCTTTAGGTCACACACAGAGAGGATTTTGAACAGTCTTTAGGTCACACATAGAGAGGATATTGAACAGTCTTAATGTCACATATAGAGAGGATATTGAACAGTCTTTAGGTCACACATAGAGAGGATATTGAACAGTCTTAAGGTTACACACACACGATATTGTGTAGTCTTAAGGTCACACACATACAAACAGATTATTGAGTTACACAGAAGCATACATTTACTTTATAACACAAGAAAGATCTTAATGAATAATACTGTATTGAAGAAAACGACAACAAAACAATGAGATGCTATTTACCTCTGAACGAGGAGAGTGACTGACTCTCCACACATGAGGATCTCTCTCTTTGCCTCCTCATGCTCCATGCTCTCCGTGGCTCTGTTGTTGATCTGCAGAATGGCGTCTCCCGCCATCACTCCACATCGCTCCGCCAGACCACCAGGGTTCACCTACAGGGGGCAGCGCATGTATACATGTGTAATACTGCGACAGGTGATTAGTTTTTGTTCGAACATTATATTTTTATCAAATTGTTGAAAACTAATTTTAGACAAGTACAGCTGTAGTGGTATAATTGTTGACATATATACGTAATTTACACATTTCATTTAAATAGTAGAATTCAAAACGTGTACCCATCCAGATCAGACATCTTCTTGATATAACGGGACTTAAGAAACCAACAGATCCTTTACTCTATCAATTATTCATTACACTGCTAGAATCTGCTTGGGAAAACGTTCACATTTTTGGAAATGTAGTACAAATATAAACGCACAGAACCATTGTCAAAAGCACCCAGCATATTCAGCCGGTTAGACCACAGACAGGATGTGAGTCAAGTCTAAACTGCCACTGGTTATTTGGGCCTACTGGTAGTTGGTACTTAATCATATCTAAACATCACCCCTTCTGTGTGTGTCTGAAGGGGCCCATGTAAACAGGACCTGCAGGACACAGTGTGTGTAACTGTGTGTAACTGTGTGTAAATGTGTGTAACTGTGTGTAACTGTGTGTAATTGTGTGAACATGTGTGTAACTGTGTGTAACTGTGTGTACCTGTGTGTACCTGTGTGTAACTGTGTGTAACAGTGTGTAACTGTGTGTAACTGTGTGTAACTGTGTGTAACTGTGTGTAACTCTGTGTGTAACAGTGTGTAACTGTGTGTAACTGTGTGTAACTGTGTGTAACTGTATGTACCTGCGTGTAACAGTGTGTAACTGTGTGTACCTGTGTGTAACTGTGTGTAACTGTGTGTAACTGTGTGCAACTGTGTGTAACTGTGTGTAACTGTGTGTAACTGTGTGTAACTGTGTGTAAATATGTGTACACTCACTCTATCTCTCAAGTCAAGAAGCACAAACCAAGGATTAAGCAGGATTTAGTAGGTCTAATGATGTTCTAAGTGCCTGGATGTATGCAGGGTCTAAAGTACGTACACTAACTAGTGTTAGAATAAGAACGCTGTTTCTTCTGCCACCATGGCGTACATGCTGTGCCCTATGCAGGATACTTTTTGTCAGTCACACTTTCTTTGGTGGACGTATGGATGTCAATTGATATAAATACAGGTCAGTTGAGATGTGTTATGACCTGAAATAAACTACACACCAAACACCCATTTTCAACGCATAAGCATAACTGAAAGTCTGTTTTTCGAAGACCTTTTTGGTCTTTCATTTTGTACCCATCCACCACCCGTCCACTGATATTTCAACCCCGATACAACTGGTTTTACCCATCGAAATGACGGGTGGACGGAGCCCTGCATAATGTTATACAACTTCATACCACCATGACCCATACATGTTAAGTCTTTTAACAGGTATGGTGACCTCATCTCAACCAAATATTGTTTTAAACTTTCATTTGGGGCTTCTCAATGAAACAGAGTCGAGACCAGTTCCAGTTGCCAATAAGGAGTTGACCTACTGGACGAAGGCACGTACCAATCTCATGACTTCAACACATAGTCATAGCAATCAAGTTGCCAGCACATTTTCACAACATCATTAGTAGGTGGCATATTACGTTCCATTTCAAAGTGCGTTATGTCGTTACTACAACCAATTATCCTGGCCAATATCTGTCTGATATTTTCAAGACCAAATCGGTGAGTAAATATGTGTGCAGCCGTGCAAATGGCACGTGACACACATAGTCCTCTTGTGCAGTAGTAACTGTTAACCGTGTTGATTACTGTTATGGAAACATCTTTCTGGGCTGATCTACACAGATGGACTTCTTCACATTCTTCTTTTTCCCCGACTCCCCACATTCCTGTTCATTGCCAATTCGTTTCCCTCATTTGAGAAGTCAACAACAACCCCTGGTGGGTAGTAGATAAAGCATCATTTATGGTGTCTATGATAATAAATATGGATTTTTACAACTAACAGATGCTGTTTGTTTATTCAAAATGTTTTTATCACAGATACAATATTTGTAATTTTTATTCTCATAAAATATGTTAAAAAAATTATTATATGTAAATTATATATACAGTATATATATATATATATATATATATATATATATATATATATATATATATATATATAACATATATATTCTAACATCTTGTAATATTTTTGTCACCTGAATGTGTTTTCAATTTTTTTAAATCAAACTTTACTATTATCTGAATCTGTTAAATAAATATATCAACATGGCAGTCTGCATCCAATGTAAAGCTGAAATTTCACTCCAAATATTTAAACCAAACCAAGTTATTACTTCAACCATTTATGTGTTCACACTGTAGTTGGTTAATTATTGCATGTTTTAGACGTCTGAATATTTGAATAAATACATAGTGTGATGGTAATTTTATGACAAACATGGTTTTAAATATTTCCAAGACATACAACACACAAGACTCCAGTATTCAGGATGTACAGTATCAGGTGACCTAAATTATCAGGTGACCTAAATTATCAGGTGACCTAAACTGAAAAACAAAAAAATTCTACAGCCATTTGCAGTGCTTTAACGTGGTGAGAGGACCTCATTAATGGCACTAATTTCCTATACTTCACTGATATACATTACTTGAGACTGTCTCAGGGTGACTGTAATTGTAATGTGACTGTATTAGTAAGGTGGTTATATTAGCAAAGTGACTGTATTAGCAAAGTGACTGTATTAGCAAGGTGGCTGTGTTACAAAGTTACTTTATTAGCAATGTGATAGTATTATCAAGGTGGCTGTAAAGCAAGACTCCACTGTACATTCACTTACTTTGGATGTGTGTAAGTCTCCATTGGAGAGTTGCAATATTTGAATGAAACGGTTACTACCAACAGGGGAACACACAATATATACCTCCCAGTCCTACGCAAGGAGGGATTTCCCCCACTAGGTTTGATGACTATTAATTTCCCACTTGGGAGATGTCAGATGTGGGTACTATTTGGAGCAGGACACAGGGATCAGGTGGTGGGGCTTAGATTGCAATGCTGTCTGTCCCCCTGGGATCTCCATCAATTGATTCTGCCTTTGTGCTGAATTTGTGGTCATAGATCTTTGAACTCAAAGGAAATACAGCCGGACTTTTTATTTTGCTTCACTTTCAGGCCATCTCTTTCACATAATATACTGTCAATATTTACCTGTTTGACATAGAAGTTGACCATAAAACATGCATTTCAGTCAGGTTTATTACAAAGACTATGTACTTATTGAGTAGTGTCTGTGTGAGATGTCACCTACAACCTGGGATACTCTGGTTCTTTCCATCCGACCTGACCTGACCTGACCTGACCTGACCTGACCCAATTTAATCTGCTGATGTTGGTTAAGTCAAGTTGGCTTGTGTGCCCAGACATCTGATTTTAACCGGGAATAATTGCTAAATTGGCATCAGTCTGATGTAGTTGGTGGATTTCAATCAATGTCAAAATGTTTAACCTTCCTCTCCGCTGGTTTATGTGATTGTCACAATACAGAGTTACAGACTGAGATATTTCCGAAGTGAATATTTTATGACTGTTAAAGTCAGGAGCAGTTAGTGTGATGTGTACGCTGCAGACACAATGAGTTGGAATTGACTGACTGAGTCAATCTGAGTTAGACTGGTCAGCTATGACGAAACGTGCTTGAAACCCAGCAATGACTACATCGACAACAATACAAGACGCCCACTACATTCACATTGCACTTATTGTTCTCTCAATGAAAGGACAGTCACTTATCACAATAGACATACTTTATACATGTCACATGCCCCCTTATCTATGACAGCAACATCCGTACTTATTGATCTGATAACTGAACTTGAGGGCAACAGTAAAATAAGCTACGACTGATCACTTGAGACAAGGTAAATGCTTAAGTATTTACCATTCAAGATAACAACTGCTTAAGAGATAATTTTACAATAACAATGGCAATGTTTGTTGTTGAAACACTAACCCTACACAATCCCTAGTAAGATGTGTATATGTCTTGCGTTCAAACTGAACATCAATTGATTAATTTCCCTGTATAGAGCACTGACATGTACACTGCTGCTATCACCTCACAATAAATGTTCAAATTTGAAACTGTATTTACATATTCACCACATCAAATCTTATCATTCTTATGACTCATCACTAAATTCCCAAAGTATAAAATTTACATATGAATTTTGAGCAGCTTCATTATCAAACTATAGTTTGGTTCTGAAACTTTTGTGAGATATGTAAAACTTGTTTAATAATCCTAAGACTCTGTTTTAATGAAGCTAATTTTATGATTACTACAAGATGAGGTCAGAAGATATTTGTTTTACTGAGAAATTATTCATTTTTGTCATATGGATATGATTTGTCCCATTATCTAAACAGGTCAAAAGTATTTCATCAATGTGCAAGATGAATGCCCTTTGTGAACTCTGGCAGTTGCCTGCAGCGATGGCAACAGACCAACCATTTCTAAACTGTGGGAGTGTCCGTGCTTCCGTCTGCTCCAAGAGACAGTGACATTTCCCATACCAGTTATTTCTAGGTAGTTTCTAGGCAGATTCTAGGAACGCTGCATCACAACTCTCACCTGGATGCGGCCTGTTGAGGCTAATGCTGGGCCAATCATACTCAAGTTACATTCCTGCTCTACATTCCAACCCTGCCTCACTTCTACAGCACTGAATGCTCCACTAGGTGGTGGGGCCAGGCCATTATATATGGTGTCAGATCACTATTATACACAGGAACAGGTCATTATCTATTTCTGCATGGCATACTGATGAGTAAACATAGAAATAACTGTTTACTGAAAGAGTTTCTGTTAACATTAGGTGAATAAGTACTACACATTACGTAATGTATTGATATATAAATGATTAAACATGCCACACAATTCAAACACTCTTTCAACATAAAATTATTTCAAGTTCATACTTAAGTTCTGCTTTAGCTATGAATGTGGGTTCTTGGATTTTAATGACCAACCTATGCAATTATATCTACAGACAAATAAGCCATTTTGCAGTTTTTCCCGAACTGGGAATTTAAACATGAATAAAACCATTCTGAAGCCCTGTAACTTTTGTGAGATTTTATTAGGTATTAGGGAAATTGTAATATCTGGTGTTAAGATTCTATGTGAAGTTATGCTGATATCAATAAATTGAAATAAAGAGAATGGTAACAATGGCTGAAAAGTTCCATGAAAATGTGTTATATAATGTGTGATATTAAATGATTTTGTAATAACGTCATGACATATCCATGTCATTGTTTTCAAAGCATGATATACATTAATACACACAACAAAAAGAAAGTTTGCATTTTGTTATGTTTATTGGCTGAAATGGATATATCGCAATTTAATCAATACATTACAGATGGCATTTGTTGCATTTTAGTTTAAATTCGATTCGCCACACATAGTTTAAACAAATATTTAATCCATGCGTGGGAAGAATAGGTCCCCACAACATAAAATGTAATTAAATGTGTTTTGTCGGCTAGAAAAGCCTACCTATCCAGAAACACTTTGACATTCCCATAAATGTCAGGATTCTAGATCACAGTTAACATCTTTAGCGGTGTGTGAGCAATGAAACTTAATAGTGTGCGAATGACTGGACTACCCACAATGCACCACTGCAACATCTGTGGGATGTTATGTCCACATGGCCTCCAGTTGCCCATCTTCCAATGGCCAAATAACAAATGCAGAATCTGAGGTTCACCTTTTAAACTGATAACAGCTTGGTCAATGCATCTCTTGAGAAGAAATTTAGTGTAAAGGTGTTTCTCTCATTGTTACATTTATTCATCTAAACTGTTTTCAATGCAAGAATAATATGCAGTACTATGTATATTGACATTCATAAATAAGTCAATATTCAGAATAAACCTTGACTGTGATACTGTGTTTTGTAAGCTTGAAACAGTGTAGGAATTTTTATTTTAAAGTCGCACCTGCAAACTATGTCAAACGTAACCAAAATATTCAAAAACAAAAAACACTACCAGGAAATTATTGCTTATAAGTTAGGTCACTCCCATTTACCTGGTCAAAATGAGACAAAGTGAAAATACAAGTGATTCATCCCATCTTATGCTAATAACTATCCATAATTCATTTCATAATTGGCTTCTTGACACGAGGACATGCTACACGAAGATAAACACAATCATCGACTTAACACTACTGCAGATGGAACATATTGGAGGTGAAAGCATTCATACTGAGTAAACCTCATCTCACCTCACCTGATCTTACCAAACTCATAAATACACTGCTGACCTTCACATGTCCAGGTCCAGGATGCGCCAGTGGCCAAAACGAGAAACTTAAACCAGCAGAGTAAGGTTAATGTTAACCCGTCATACAGCAGCAGCTGGCTAGTGGGCATTAACAGAGTCGTTCAGAAATGATTACAGTGATCTCAGGGTGTTGTATAAGTTTACTTCCTGTGATTGTGATGCTTTATCTAGTCACTTTCTCAGATGGCCTGCAGGAAAACTCAAGAAATAAACATGATAGCATATTCATATATATAGTATTATTTAACATATATCTTGTATTTTTATTTTGGTTAAACTGTTAAATTGCTCAGTGTTAAACTGTTTCAACCAAAGACTTGCTAGGAAGAGTTTTAGGTTTGGTTAATGAGAATGAAATAAATCACTCAGAATTAATAAAACATTAATGAATAAACCAGATACATTATGAATGATTTATTATATTAATTAACACGTGTGTAGATATTTTAATTTTAATCTTACCAGCACTTGTTAACTTTAAAAACTTTAACTTTTTAATTCTTCCAAAATAAACACGACATTTTGGATCTGCATTTATTCACCCATGGATCTGAACAGTTTGTTGAATCCAAGGGCAGGACATACACGTGAATAACATTCACGATCCATGGGTGAGATCATCCTCACTTGTCCAGTATGGCAATGCATAGGGGTTAGGCAGATCAGCTGTACATTGGCCTAGTTCCTGCAGGAACCTTGAAAACCTACAAACACTTTTTTGTATACGGCTGACCCAAAACCAGATCACTGATTCTAGCAAGAAGACTGGGTAACAGCAGGAACTTAGCTTTGAACAGCTTTTTGAAAAGATCATCATCCAGAAGTCACTAGGGTATTCAGCAGCGCCCCCTGGCATGTAATGATGTCAGAATGCGTTATACTTGGACAGACAGTGATTGAGATATCATGCCTACAGCAGGGTGATTTCTGTAGCGACTTTTTACCTGTTATTGAAGGCTCCCCAAAATATGTTCAACAGCACGCCACTTGTATTACTCACGAAAAACAACTGTCCCTTCACCTAGGGTATAAAAATATCCACAAACTGCTCTCCCCGTCAGACCCTCTACTTCACCCCCTTCTCCCTGGCGAGAGTCAAAAAGGTAAAACAACACCACTACCTTTCCATGGCAGGCACAGCATGTTTAGTTTTTATTCTACAGAAATGAGTGGTTTAGTTGGATTCTTCCATGCGTATGTAATCTGGTTAGTAACGACACGAACTAGTCTTTAGCGTCGTTTTTACATTGAAGTAAGGCGCTGGCAGTCATACCATATTTGGATGGCAGACCGCCAGAATGCGGTCCACAAAGCATGGGCCTTGCACTACATCGGGTAGGCATCGAAATACGTGCAAACTTGCTAAACAAGAGGTCCGGGCGTTGCGGACTCTGTATAGATTTAATGGTTACGCGATGAGTACATTGACTAGGAGCCGGACTTAGACACCGGGGAGACACCTTCTAAGTGTTATCGGCTGGTCAAAACAAGGACCCTGGCTAAGTAGATTGCTCTGTTCCATATACAAAGTGCCGCTGCTGTAATCCGAAGTAATACCAGCACACGGCACGCGCTGCCAATGTGTTAAACGTCTGTCACTCAACTCGTGCCGCGCCGACTGTCAACCGACGGGGGCAGACGACAGGCCGTCGCGCTTCGCTACTCACCATCTGCACTGAGAGCGGGGTCGTGAAATCGCAGCCACCCTGCATACGGAACCCCCATGACTGGCCGGGCGCCTCCTTTTGGAGGACAATCCTCAGCGTCTGTGCCTCTGGGTTCATCGCTGCTGTCTGACTCTGAGCCCGCGAGAAGTCGAGAGGACGAGCCGACGCCGGTGCCAATGACGTAAACCCGCGTAGTTCTGCGGCGCGCGCGATCCCGGACAGCGTCAGACACATTCCGCGCTACCGTAAGCGACCGAACGGACGCCGGGGCGTTCACCACGGCACGCGCCAGGCCGTACACGCTAAGTGTGCACTTAGAGCGTGAGACACGCATGCCTGTATTAGTGTGACTAAGCGCAGTAGTAAGCACTGAGCACTTTTGGCGGGGGAACGCCCTTCGTTTGGTCGTGGCGTTTCCATTTGAAGCAACATAAATCTAGTTTGTTCGTCGGGGGCGGGGGCAATACACATCTACTAGCCGCAACTAGGCCCCATTGTGGCTCGGGAAAAACACCTTTTGTTCTAAAAAAACAAACCACATACACTCCAGCTATCCACTCGGACGGTTCTGGTGTAGTTTTCTGGCCGTCGGAACTTCCGTTCAACACCGTTATCAGCACACACGTACGACCTACGCGATCGGAAGAGACGGAGCTAGGAGTTATAAGGGTAGTCGTTGGACATTTGTACTGCCTATAACCCTTCTTCAATTTCAATCACTGCTCCCCTGTTCTGTCGGCCTTGCTTCTCGTACTTTCAAGTCAAATGATTGTATTGGGCTCGCTGGGTATACATTAAAATGGTCTAAGAGGCACGTCACCCTTCTGTAGTACGGGCACGTTGTAGATGTCGGGGGCGTCATGTAGCACCCCACGGGGTCTTTGGGTCAACGTGACGACACATTACTACACGGGGAGGTGTCATGAAACAATTAACGATTAATGATGAAACCGCATTTTTTTCTTCGTGATCGATGTTCGGCGTCGACACGTGACATCGTCAAGTGTCGGACATATTCTACGTTTATCAAGAGATTGGATAGCAGTGGGTGCCTGAAGGTGGCAGTAGATACAGATGAAGGCCGACTAAGACCTGGCGTACGTAAGACATTTGAAGAAGAAGATTGACAGAAATGGAAATCAAATGGAATGATGCCAAAACAATTGGGAAAGATCGTTCCAGGTAGCGAAATCTCATCGTCCGATGTCCCGAAAGGAAGAAGACGAACTAAGTCTAAGTAAGTAATTAAGTGAGATAAATTTCCGAGTTATAAGATGTCTGTATGTGAATAAAAATCACGCGTAATACATTGCCGTAGTGCGTGATTTTGGGGGATTCCGGGCAACGAGAAACACCACATGGTATGCCCCTGCCATTATTTAATAGACAACTACATCAGTAGAGAGAAAATAGTATTCAATCGAGCCAGTTTATTCGGGAACATTAAAAGCAGGGTATCATAAAGAAAACAGACACATGAAAACAATAAAAAGGTTAAGTTATTATATATCGCAGTATCCAGTCCTCAGGACTGTTCAAAGCGCTTTACATTTTACTTCCCTGGCAGACCTGTTCACTCAGACACCATCTCAACTTCTCTGGGAAGCATCCAGCCACGCTGCAATTACTGCGCGAAGGCTGTTCGTGCAAACATCCACCACTGTCTACTGCCAGTTCTCATTCTCATACAGCTGAGTGAAGTGTAGCAATGTATAGTGAAAAAACTTGCCCAAGGTTTTAACACTGCAGCACAGGATTCTTACCCGGATTCCCTTAGTCGAGAGTCCGAAGCTCTACCCCAGAGCCACTGCGTTAAAAAGTCATAGTTATATCGCAGGTTTAACTCTCCTAAGATGACTCAAATTTAACCGTATTGTCATCTAGAGTTGAAGCTTCAGATGGCAAAACCTTAAACTGGGAGATCGATAGATCGAGTTTTGATTAACTACGTAATTGCGTGTAACACCGTTAAACAATATCATTTACCAAATCGTGGATGACTAATCGACAAGCTAACTTACGTCGACGCACCATGATGTCACCCTTATAAAACAGCACAACAACAACACCATGATGTCATCCTTATAAAACAGCACAACAACAACACCATGATGTCACCCATATAAAAGAGCACAACAACAACACCATGATGTCACCCATATAAAAGAACACAACAACAACACCATGATGTCACCCTTATAAAACAGCACAACAACAACACCATGATGTCACACATATAAAACAGCACAACAACAACAACATGATGTGACCCTTATAAAACAGCACAACAACACCACCACGATGTCACCCATATAAAACACCACCAACAACAACACCATGATGTGACCCTTATAAAACAGCACAACAACAACAACATGATGTCACCCATATAAAACAGCACAACAACAACAACACCATGATGTCACCCATATAAAACACCAACAACAACACCATGATGTCACCCATATAAAACACCAACAACAACACCATGATGTCACCCATATAAAACACCACCAACAACAACACCATGATGTCACCCATATAAAACACCAACAACAACACCACGATGTCACCCATATAAAACACCAACAACAACAACACCATGATGTCACCCATATAAAACACCACCAACAACAACACCATGATGTCACCCATATAAAACACCACCAACAACAACCCCATGATGTCAACCATATAAAACATCAACAACAACACCACCATGATGTCACCCATATAAAACACCACCAACAACAACACCATGATGTCACCCATATAAAACACCAACAACAACACCATGATGTCACCCATATAAAACACCACCAACAACAACACCATGATGTCACCCATATAAAACACCAACAACAACACCACGATGTCACCCATATCAAACACTAACAACACCACCATGATGTCACCCATATAAAACACCACCAACAACAACACCATGATGTCACCCATATAAAACACCACCAACAACAACACCATGATGTCACCCATATAAACACCACCAACAACAACACCATGATGTCACCCATATAAAACACCACCAACAACAACACCATGATGTCACCCATATAAAACACCACCAACAACAACACCATGATGTCACCCATATAAAACACCAACAACAACACCACGATGTCACCCATATCAAACATTAACAACACCACCATGATGTCACCCATATAAAACACCACCAACAACAACACCATGATGTCACCCATATAAAACACCACCAACAACAACACCATGATGTCACCCATATAAAACACCAACAACAACAACACCATGATGTCACCCATATAAAACACCACCAACAACACCGCATACCTCCATTAGTGTATAGCAGATAGCTTTAAGATGACATAGCATGCAGTTATCGACTAGATTCATGCATTCGTGTCCTTCCACCAGCCTATGTAAATTTCTCCCAGTATTTGGCACATTTGATGGCGATATCATTGGCCACCGTGAGGTCGAGACACGCTCCATCAACTCGCAGACCACCTGCCGCATTGTCTGTCTAGCGACACAGTCACAATTCTTCGGGTCGTTGTTGGAATAACCCCATCGATTAGATAGCATCATATATACCGTTAGTCATTAAAAGACCAACTAATTACTTGTCTATAGGCTGTTTGGGGTAACAAGCCCCCTTGTATTACGTCAGTTCTACGTGTTTGAGATGTGTCTGGTGGACGAATACACTGCTGCCACCTATTGTCTACTCTGACCGAAAAACAGACGCTGGGAAAAACGCGGTAAATAAATATTTTGCATTTAATGCTTTGTTACATGTTTGATGTAATAATTTGTGTTTATAATGTTTTACCACGGCAACAATATTAAACATAGCCTCGTGCAAGTGTTTTTATATTTATTTGTAGTCGCGGGAATTGACATTTGTGTAGGTGCTGGAGGCAAGAAGCCCCCGACCTTGTGGGGCAAGACGCCACCGGGGCGTCTTGCCCCACACACTTCGGCAACAGTCTACAATCGTGAGTAGAACATAAAATATACTTGTTTTGTATAGTTGGTAAGATGATTCCAAAGTACGCAATAAAGTTCTGTTATTACGTTCACATTTGGCAATATCTATAAAGTTCCGCTCAGACGTTTCAGTGAAGAATGGAATTCATAATTTATAGAGATGTAATATTTGCACACCTGTATGTTATGTGATTACTTGCTTAGTGGGCAATATGTTTTAGATATGGTTCGTACATACAAGCGCAAAACGGAACGGGGTGCACATGGCTACATTCTGAAAGCTGCACTCTTGGCTTTGAAGGACTATTGAATATAGTCAGTCGACTGTATCACGTGACAATTTAGATGTTATGTTACCTAAAAGTGAAGGACTATCGTAATTATATTGGTTAGGTAACTATGTTGGACAAGATAATACCTATA
>JAODUO010000230.1:802500-917500 GCA_025642075.2 Ridgeia piscesae | reverse complement strand
TTTTGAACAACGTATTGCGTCACTACGTACGTCGCAAACTAATCACGCTTTTACAGGCTCGAACATTTTGCCCCGCCTCCTTGACATCCTTACACTGTATTTTAACCAGTCGTTTAACTGCTGCAGCGACAATACCTGAACTGTGTATCTTTCGTAAAGAGAATTTTAAAACATTATATTTTTAGTCGCAGGTTTAAGTCATTATTATTTTAATTTATACCTACTACATGTAAATGTATGTATGTATGTATGTATGTATGTATGTATGTATGTATGTATGTATGTATGTATGTATGTATATATAAATTTTTATATATATATATATATATATATATATATATATATATATATATATATATATATATATATATATATATATATATATATATATATTTATATATATATATATATATATATATATATATATATATATATATATATATAGTATAGCTAGTAACATTCGCCCAATGCAATCGTTCTTTGAAGGCTGAAAGGACGTTAAGAGATAGTGTCAAATGATCAGTCGCAGTATGCCGGCATCTGTCAAGTGCTGACCTTCATCGAGAACTGGCGCAAGGACAATCGAAATCAGGCGCCTGTTTGTCGTTGGAACGTCTCTCGTATTGTCCCCGATACTGATAGATTGGATCCTCGTGCGACGCGATGCTGTTGTTTATCTTCGAACCGCCGTTGTGGGAATTTGGCTGGTTAAGGATATGAGATTGACTGTGAACGGGTTCCCTAGCTGAAGATGGCGCTGTGGAAGACATCCATGCCGTGCTACTCCATGACAAGTGACATGATAAATTTCGTGAAATAGTCGATATTTTATACATGTTTAAAAGTCAACACAATTTCATTTAAATAAATAAGAACAGGGTCTGGAGAAGTCGTGACATCTAGCAAGTGGACGTTTTCGCTTTTATATAATAACGATTGCACCCGAAGCATTCTGCATCGATAATGCATCTTGTACAGATAACCTTTAATTAGGTATACAACATACTAGATGTAATTGAAACATATTGCTCCTGTACCTAGAGGTTACGGTCTAACTAATATTTAAATGCATTTAATTATTGCTGATACGTTTCAGGCGAATTCAAAGGCCCGGCTATCAAGTGGTGACAGCATGTGCAGTAATTGTCGTAGACAAAGCAAATTACAGATTTTATACCTGTGTGTGTATGTGTGTGTGTGTGTGTGTGTGTGTGTGTGTGTGTGCGTGTGTGCGTGTGCGTGCGTGCGTGCGTGCGTGCGTGCGTGCGTGCGTGCGTGCGTGCGTGTGTGTGTGACCAAATCTGGTGCGATGCCCAATCTGCAGCCAGGTGACATGGACGAAACGGTAAATCAGTTACGAAGTTATTTTCGTGATCCGTGAGTTGCAAAATCATTTCCTCGTGAAACTTGAAAGCTTTTTTCCCCCTGTGATTCGTGATCAGCGTGAAGTGTGACTAAACATATATTTCCTTGTGAACAGTGGGTGAGGTATCAATTTCTTCGTGAAATTTGTGGAATATGATAACCACAATAACGTGAACTTCGTGAAACAAGAATTTTTATGTTTTCATTGTGAAAACCCAAATGTAAAAAGCCAGGATGCCCTGCACCCCACAGTTACGATACCATTGAAGAAAAGGATATAGAAAACAATGGCTATGTATAAGTACTGTAATAGCCATGTTGCGCGTATCACTTCAGGTTAGTTCTTTGTTTTGGTGAGTTGGGCTTATAATAGCAAAATGTCAACTATAAACAAGTGTTCTTTTCTAGGGCTGTTTGCTGTAGTATTTTCGTAGATTGTTCTCTCGTGTCCCTCTATGTCGGGGCTGAATATGTTACTTTGATCCTGATTTGAGTTGTACCTCGCGTATCCTGTACTGCCATATTCACCAACATCTTCATTCCTCTCTATTTTTCGCTCTCATTCTCCATTCTCTATGAATCTTTCCAAAGCGTTCCTTGTGCGTTCCTTCCAGCGCACTCTTGGTCTTGCTCTTCTCTCTTGGCCAACGGGTCATCATCACCCATTCGTTCCACGTGATCGTGGGCATGCACCACAAGTACTGCGTTTGTCAGCGTTCGCTTGTGTCTGCTGATTAATGTTGAGTGTAGACTTGAATAGGCAGGGAATTATTCACATTACACAATAAATGCATTTGTGGATAAGTGATCTACATGGAGTTAGATCATCAGTCACTCCCCACAGACAACTAGCGTGTTCTATTTACTTCTATGGTGGTCTATTGTCGCTCAAAAAGCATGGTAACACATTAACGATTAAAAAAACACGTTTTCTCAGGAACAACGTACATTTTATTTCAACAACTTTTACCGTAATTCAATGTAATACTGTGACAAATGCAAAATGACATCTCTCCACGGTACACCTTAGGCCATCACCGAGGATGAGGTCACCTGAATACATACTATATCACATCTACTGTACAACATCAGTAAAATTAAAAACCTTTAGTGAATTGCGTCGATAAAAACACTTAAACATGGTAGCAAGATCAGGTAACATGTTGACAAGAAATAATAGTCGTAAAATCACATTGCACAAACAGAACGGTGAATAGGTGACCGGTGAATACACTTCTTGAAAGGCGATGCCTTGACACGTTTCTTCTATTGTCTGGTTGACTGTAAGAGTTTTCTACGCAGTAAAACAGACAATGCGCTACACAGCAAACTGTGTTGTCAACGATATTATTTATCAGTTATTGCTGGCAAACACGCGGCTACATATCGTGACAGACGAGTGCGGAAATCTCTCCACACGTACAACGACTACGCGCTGGTACACTAGCTGCTGTTAAAAGCATGTTGTAAACAATGTCGACCCATGCGTCACTTGGAAGGTTTCCAGAGTAAATATATGAAGGTATAGCGACATTTAGACAATGCAATCAGTGCATTTCTACTGTTGTCTTATTACTGCGGCACGGCAATGCGATCTATCATTATAACGTCGTGTCAATAAAGAACAACCTGTTTAAATGTCACTCCTTACAACTGATTCAATGTTCAACCTGATGTTTCCTGGATCAGCTTTATAGCCAGCTAATATATATATATATATATATATATATATATATATATATATATATATATATATATATATATATATAGTATCTATCAATATTTAACCACAATTACTGCATTTACATGACATGCAAGACAAAATTGCACAATATAAATGTTTTCCTTAGCTGCATCAATACAAAGAATAAGACAACCAGATCATAGTTTCAGATACGCATAAATAAATAGAGTAATGCAATTCATCAAAACACATATTAACGTGTTAGTCAACACTTGTATATATGATACAATATGCTACTTATATATAAAGTCACACGTTAGAGTACCTAATTATTACTGCTTGAAGTGCATAAAACAAGGCACTTTCGTCAAGTGTGGATACAGCAACAAGATATGCCATGCATACATTAAGTGATCAATTTTAATTTTAAGCAAAGAAGAAACCATTGTTGCTTACCAGAAATGTATGGAAAACATAACTGTCATTTTAATTTAAATTATCGCCACGTTTGTCCAACAGTACACGTTTTAAAAATGTGCTATATTAGGTACTCCACAGTTGACCATCAGCATAATGCTAAACAAAACACAGCTGATATCAAATGCTACGTTCACATCCAGCCAATGTGTGAGACTTACAACAAATGTGCCTGAATAGTCAAGAAACGTCATGTAACAGTAACAGGGCAGTCAGTGTAATTCTACTTCTAAGGATGTATGTACATGTACCATACGAGTCAACTTTACATAGTGATTTGTGCAGCACCCACGTTTTTGTTGACGGGCAGCATACCTGCTGTTATAAAAAGACATTTCTTTCACTTTCATTTCAAACACGTTTCACGGTCTCTTTTGGTTGTCTTTCGTGACCCGTTTGTATGCCATAAAATTGGACAACACCAGTAAGACAATCTACCTAAAATGTTGTATCTAGAGTGCTCTAAATGATACATATTTACAAACATTTGGCACCATGAGATTTTTGCAGAAATTGAGACCCTCAAACAGAACCTGGCAGTAAGAAGGACAACCCTAGAATAGACAATACATTTACATTAAGAACATCATAAATATCGATATTAATCAAGCCTTAATTCTCGGGTATTCTGCTTGTTTGAGACGGCTTCCACAACAGTTGCAGGAACTCTTGTCTTCTGTGTGTCTTCTGGTGAAATTGTGGGCGGGCGGTCATGTGATTTGTACAGACAGGAACAATCTGCAACAAGAAGACAACTTAGTTTAATTAAAATGGTCGAACTCAGTATGTTTCTTCTTCTATTGCAGAAGTGCATAATCCCTTTATGGAGCTTTGTGCCTCTGACCGTCTGTTGTGATTACATACAATGTGCTTGAAGTTGGTGATTATAAACCTTACGTATGTGGTACAGGATTTGGGGCTTGTTAAAAGAGCTACGGAGTGGTCAGTTTCTCTTGAAGGTGTCTATGGCTGACGAATGTGGCAAGGGTGCTTTCAGTGTGTACCGTTACTCTCGTACAACAGTTCATACCCTGGATACTGAAGCATTCGCTCATCACCATTAATCTGCCAGTGGTTGGTTTGCAATACTTTGAACTCCGGAAAATCTCAAAGACAGGTATGCAGTGACTTTGATATGTCTCAGTCATAAGCATCAGCCCCAAATTGCCATCTCTCTATGTACTTAAAGTTGGGTCCAAAACAGCTGTACATCAGCTGTAAGAAATGTGCGAATGAGGAACCATTATCAAAGTGCACCAAACAACATGTTTATTTGCAAAGCAAAAACACCTGGCCACGTCGCCAGGTTAACCAGTAACCTGGAACAGCAAGAGGTAAGTATAGGTTACCATGGATATGTACAAAATATGTTTTCCTCTGCTGTGAGTGACAGGTACCTGGTGCATCTAGTAGAACAGAATGTTGACAGACGTATTTGTCTGGGGTTGCTGATGTTTACTGATCAAAAGATTACCAATAAGAATCATAACTTAGTTCAGAAAACCGTGTGCCGGGTAGTTAGGATAATCTAAATTACACTACACTTGTACATATTTATTTGCAGACCATTTTCATGTCTACATGCAAGATTCATGAATGGGTTGATTACAAATGTTGATAGGTGGTTGAGTTAACATAACAAGTGTCCATGACGTTTCTAACCTGTTTATAATATTACCCGCAGTTATTTGCAGAAGGTCTGAAACTAATCTGCATGCCATCTGTACTTACTACTTAGCGTAATAGCTCAGTATCAACTTACATGCTATGTCTAAAGGTAGTGATAAAGCTCATATTACATCATGTTTGTAACCCTAGACTATTGACACAAACCCAACCATCTCTGGTGGAATACAATTCCTGAAACCACACAAGCCCAGACTTTGTATGTACATGTACCAGTATTCAACTTTAACCTAAGTCGATTCATTTGGGAATTATATATGCAAACAGAGACAATGTTTCAGCAACCCCGTAGAACACAAACCTATGTTGAACCTGGGTGGGGGTGTATGTAGGAGGAGGCAGTATGCCCTTTAAAAATCTGAGAAAGTGTGAGATACAGGCAGGTATCTGAGCTGGTGTCCTCCCCATCAGTGTTTCTCACTTGATGGTACAATTTGGGGTCATTCGTTCTTCTCTGTGTTTTGCCAAGGACAACATGCTTACACCAGCTTGCCCAGGAGAGGAGGGTCATATTTTATGCATACTTTTCTAAACAGATTGCAGTGATTTGTTCCATTTTAATTAGTGGTGTTGTTTACTATGTGCATGCCTACAATGTTTTTTTTAAATATATACCTACCCAATATTGATTATGTTGATTATTACATTGACTATGATGAATAAATAAAAAATTCAACAAAAACCATTCAACCTGCCAAGTTTTGCACAGAAAGTTTCCTCGCTTGAATACAATACACTTTTCACAAAAGCCACTGTGGGAGTGAAGTCTCCTGGCCGCACCAGTTAAGACCCAGCTGTATACTGGGTCCACTGTGTGTGTACATGGCCTGGCGATGCTGTACTATGTCAGTGTGAAACCAGATCGTATGGACCTCCCAGAGAAGAGCTCCGAGCTGCTCCGGAGTAAGACTGCCGGAGCCTGATGTGTGTTAGTGGTGAACTATGATGACAGGGATGAAGGAACACTGAACACGTCCTCGGGGATGTTTGGTGTGAATATTAAAAACAACTGTAGTCAATTTATTAAAATACCACATAAATCACCATATGCAGTGGAAGCTTACTGTTTTGGTTGCCGCTGAGATTAGCACAAAGTGACCTGAATGCTGGACATACTTTGGGACTGTTCTTATTGGCAGGTGATTGTATTACAAAGGTGACTATAAACTGTGAACTTGCATGCAAGCATGTACCTATTCTACCACTCATTCACCCATATTACTCTCGCATGCATGCATACAACATGCTTATCTATACTGTAGACTGACATTAAAAGCGAGGTGGCCATATTAGCATTGTTCGACTGTATACAGAAAACATACTTGTGTACACATGGGTGTCTAAAATCAGCACCAATATTACAGGAGAAGACTTTCTCAGGTGTAGCTGAACCCTGCCGAGCTTCATCATACACCCACATCTTCCTGAGAAAGACATATATACTTGGTATGTTATGTCACAAACACGCAGCGTGAATGCCAAAGTGTGCCCAATGAAGCCCACAAGTCTAGCTGCTGACAGTTTCACGTCAGTGACCGGTGGAATATGTGGGCGGACATTACCAGACAGTTTCCTGTGCAGGATCCCTGCCGCTCAGTTACCTCACTTGTCTAAATCTGTCTAATCACAGCGTGCCCACCTTGGAATGCAATACTTTGATCTATTTTACTTACCTACATGCTGAACAGGTATACAATAAATAAATGTTATTTATTACTTGCATGGATAATTAATGTTTACCTTATTTATAGTTGGTGTACAATTTCACGGATAGAGAGTACATTTCGCTGTATTTGTATAGCTATAGATAAGGTAACACATGCATCTTCTTTGCTGTGCAAGCATTGTGTCAAAGTACAATTTCTGACCAAACTTTTACAAAATCACATTTTCCCAATTGTCATGCCATTGTGTCCTTGCAAATTGTGTGCTTGTGAAAACTACATTGTAATTTGATTAGCTAGAGAAAACAATATCAGAGAAAACATGTAAATCTGCCATTGGTGTCTAAGTAAAGTGTATATGGTGTTTCAGTCTGTTTGGAAATATCTTTTAAAGTCACAGTCTGGACTCAAGAACAACACTTCATGTATGTAATAAACTTGTACAGGTAGGCAATTCACACGTGTACACTATACCATTCACAACATACATGTACAGATCCACCCATGTATATCCAGCATGTCTTAACAAGATATGCAATTACCATAGTTTAGGCTGGTCATTATTTGTGGTCATGGAACAGGTTATTTTGGTTATTATAGAGCTACGCTTGTCATAAAGAAGCCTATGCTCTCTGTCCCCCCACAAGTGACCCGCCCACCACTGATGTATGGAGACTAAACACTCCTTCAGCATAACAAGGCTCTAATCATCCATCTGATCAGGTGATTATACGTAAACCAAAGAGGTCAGGAACAGGTCCTCTGGTAATAAAATGTAGATGATACAATTACGAACACTGATATAATAACATGTGTGTTTTAAATAACACCAATTGCGCCCAATAAAACATGTTACTTTGAACAGTATATATTGTTGAAAGCAGTAGGTGGAGAAAGAACCATTCTGATTGATGTAGTCTTCTTATCCATATGTAATCCACCCTTCTTGTGCATTTGATGATTTGTAAGAATGTACACTTTCATATATCTAATCTACACACACCATTCACTTCATATTCTTCAAGCTTTCTTAAATGAAAACACTCATTATCTACCCATAAATATTCTATATCAAAAAAGCCTACCTGGTCTCCCCTCTAAATCTCTGTTTCTAGGTGTGTCAAGTTACATTTTTTTCAGGTTTAGTCCATAACTAATTGTACTACATTTCATTAAATCAAATACAATGTGAACTCATGTGACATCCGTCACATTTTATAGCTAGACATCCAATTATTAACCTGTGTAAACAAAAGTATATGAGTCTGTAAACAGTCCTAAGTTCTAAGGGCAATAACCAACTGCTTAACCCTTCCCCCCTCAAGAAGTCAGTGTTCTGACCAAGGTCCAAGTATTCACCAGGAGTTCCACATAACTATGTTCATGATCCATTGACAACAGTTATGCATTATGATCACAAAGAAACCATATGCTGATAAATTTATAATGTGGGACATTAACCAGGCTGTATATATAGCACTGCTTTTAATGGCCATTATATTGCGACAGCTTGTGCATATTCAGCCAGTATCAGCATGTCGATCAACGCACTTTACTCATTGCTAATTGCACTATTAGGTCATATTATATATCTACCACAAGATAACAATGGTGCGGGAAAATAGCACATGCACATAGGTTACTAGTGTACTTTAGTTTGTGGCACCAGCTCAATCATGTTTACTGATATTAATTTCAAAGAAAAATATAACCTAATTTTTCTTTTGTTTCCTATAAATATCTGCAACACTGATCAAATGAGACATAAATGCTATAGCAGGTATTTCAAATACATCAGTCTGAATAAATTTTCTATTTCTAGAAATGGATTAAACCATTTTCAAAGGGTCAATGTAGCAGTACATTCAGACATGTTTGTGGTAAACATAAACAAAATGACAAACGCAACTAAGACATTAGGCGTCTGGATAGATGCATAAGTTAACACAATTATTTCACTTTTCATTAGGTCATCCATCATTAAATTAATTAATGAAACAAATGCTCTGGTATTGTGAATTTCAGTTTACAGTGTGTAACATCTTTATAGTATTACATTATATTTGTTATATCTGAAATTCTCCACCAATTCGAAATACCCTTGAAATGAGTTGCAACTCCGATGCCTGCCTAGGTAGACATGCAAACTTTATTCTGCTGAGTTCATTGTAAAATAAAACATATGGATCCATAACTTCATTTTACTTATTTTGCATCATGTAATCATTATTTTTTGTTAGACATCTAAGTCGAATTCAGCCACTGATACTGAGTCTTATTTGTTACATCTTAATATTTTCACTTGTTATAACAGCATAGATTCACCAATCATTCAATCAGATAAAATGGGAAGAAAAAATGTATTTACTATAAGTGAGAATTAAGTATAAGCACATTTGCTGTATCCAAGGTTCACAGTATGTTTCCTGTGACCTCTATGTGCCCGCAAACAGCCCTCCTGCCATCTGTACCTGAGAGAAGAGGTCGGCCAAGGTGAGGCGTGGGAGGTCAGTGATAACTACTCACAGGTAGCAATCAAAGATAAACAGGTTCGCAGCAGTCTGAATATATTACTAGGACAACATCGTAAAACTAGGAATATGGTACACCATGTATTTCCCATAATTAATTTTACGCATTGTGGCCATCTAAACGTTTATGTGTTTAAAATGTAAATTATTTTACCTACCTGGCACCTGATACACCCATATTGAATTTGAAATAAAACCTGCATCTCTTAAAGATATAATCATATCGACAGCAAGATAAGGTATGTACTAATACAATATTTTATATCAAATATTAAAAGGTGCTTAAAACCAAACAAAAACAATATTATAATACTGTGTAATCAATGATGGCAATGGGTCATGGTTCTATAAAGATGACACACACATACACACACACAACCATATATAATTTATTTATTTTCTTCGTGAAAACCATCCATTTTCCTGGCTGTATGTGTAACGCTAAAATCACGAATATGTGATATAGTGTATCAATATCAAGAACACATGTGTTCATTCATTCTCGGAGACAGATGCAATCTGTGCTAAGTCTGGCACGTATATTGCATGGTTGGTTATCTCTTGCTGGCATCCCATTTCCGAGAAGACGCCCAGAGAATCTGGGAGCAACTGGGGCCATACAAATATGGGATTGACACCTCCGCAGGCAACCAGAAACCCACATAAATACGACAGACTGGAAGGTATATGGGACTAGCAGCTCACAGCATATCTCTGGAGGCGGCAGTATTAATAACACAAACTCACAAGAGTATTGCCAGCGGTCTCTGAGTCTCTGTCTAGCTTATTGTTGGTGATTGTATTCAATAATGTTAATAATACCTAATCAGATGACACAAATATATGAGTGGACAGAGAGGCAGGCAATCTACATAACTTGTATAAATATAAACATAAATGGACAATAGACGTAGCTATCTTGTCTAAAAGCACTAACAATTCATTTCCATCAACCACAATATTAAATATCTGAAATCCCACGATGTCATTCATAATGAAAGCTATCAATGTTAATTGAAATACAAAACTAATAAGACTTTATCTAGAACTCTGTGACCTAAAGAAAATAAACAATATTTCAATATTAAATGGTCCTGTGGGGAGATTTCTCTTTTAAAAATAGACTGCAACAGCTTAGACCATGTACATAGACCAGATCTGTTATGTTCTAGAATTGTTAAAAAAAAATTGACATTACATGTTTGGGTGATATTTTGGATGGCCTTTACCAAAATTGCAACCTCAAATTAAAAATACACTTAGGGGTTAAATGTTGTACCCCTTAAGAGATCCTGCACCCATCTTCAAATGGTGCAAATGAAACACACTGGTAAGAAATTTTGTCTTCTTGGGACTGTTTGTACTCATTGACCTACGGTACTTTACGAACTCGGCAGGAATGGTAGACTACTAGTGTAGTTCTCTGGCAAGGACCTGGGGGGCACGGCTGGAATGTAGGACCCTGACCTCAAAACTAGGTAGGTTAATGTCAGCACTTATAGTCTTTCTTTAGCAGACTGTCTAATTATAGTTATTGGTTTCGTCAGCATGTACTTATTTCATGACACGCACATACCTCTAGTGAGGAATACTGTATTTCCAAGGATGTCCAGTTAAAAATCAAAGTGCAAGCCTTCCTCCTCTGTAGGAATATTGTACAGACTAATGCGAATAAAAGATGTTCTGATGAAGTCAGTGTTCAAATCTGTGTGAATGTTTTAAAGACGGTTCTGCTGAGATTGGTAATATTCAAACAGCTGTGAGATGTTATACTAAATACATTTTGGACACGTTTGCCCTCTCGTCAATAAACCTTTACCAGGTTGATTAAAACATTATTTATGACCAAGCAGCAAATCTGAATAAATTAGGAAAAAGGAAGGGAATGTTGGAGAAATGACAGAGTGGAGAAGGCAGTTAAAGTGGTACCAATGACGGGAAAAAAAGAACATAAAACAAAAACTGGACACGACTATCGATGAAATTTTCATCAATTCATGGACAAGGCGAAGAGCAACAAAACCACGAAACAACCTTCAAGTGAGCATAAAACATTACTTACAAACAGCAGCGTGGTGTAAAACCTGTAGTAAACAAGTCACTGCCCTAAACACTTCCTAACATCCTCTGGCAGCAACTTCAAAGAAACCCTCAGTGATTCTGTTTAACAGACTTTGACAGCTGCTTCTGACCTCTGACCCCTGACCCAATCACAGTCTCTATCTTGTCCTGCTCCACTTCCCAGTCTCAATTCTGAGACATCCCAGCAGCTAAACGGTGTCACATGTCATACCCTGAAAGGATCTAGGGTCCACTGTGCCCAGGTTTTTTTATCCAGGCACCACTCAAAGTGTTAAAGTGACACATAGCTGGTGCAATGTGGGGATTCCCTCAGCTTAAAGTCTGACCATGTGGTACTAATAATCTGACAATATTAGCCATAATGTTTGTATTTTACAATACTTTACAAAAATAGGTTTGTATATGCATTTTCTGTAATTTCACCGTGCTGTTGTATATACTATCTATTGAATTTACCTTAGTCGTAATTAGACATTTTCATTGTTACTTTAATATCTTATTTTATTACAAATGTATTTTTATTTTACCATTAATCTATTAAGGATAAGTTCACGTGTATACATAAAAATAACAATTTTATGTATCAGATTAATATATTACACATACTGTGTAAGCTCAAATAATTGCATATTTCTATTTCAACAATGTATTTTATGCGTATATGAGCAGAATTTTATTACAGATACAGCACGTGGCCTTTTATAAATAAAAATTACTAATATTATTACAATCTTTTTTTTTAAATTATCCCTTCTTTCGGGGCATTGTAACTCACCTATTCTGCAGACAGTTGCTGCTGAAGCATCTTGAATGACCTTGACTGGACATTGGGGTCTTGTGCTGGGATGGCCGCTCTTGACCGCCATTCACTGGACTCTTCTGATACCATCGCTCTAGGGCTGCTGGCGTCTGCTTCATCCGCCGACTTCACTGGTACAACATTCCTGCAAAAGTTATAATTTAATAATAGTAATAATATTAAATAGCTTTACAATTAAATTATAATAATATTAAGTAATTATTTTTGGGGTAGATGTAGGTGTTTCCTGTAGGTGGTGGTGGAATAATTGTGTCGGTATTAAATTTGGGGCAGCCTCATTCTGATCAGTCAAAGTGGCAATGCCACAATATCAGCTATTAGAAAATGACAAGTAGGCAATTGACAAGGTTTTAAATTAAATAATACGTTATGTCCATCGACTTGAACTGGGTAGATTTGTCATAAATTATATTGAACAAAAGCATGTACCTCTGTAGGGTACTATACATACATAATTGGATTCTTGAGTTGATAAGCGAACGTTTTCCTTGTTTATTGCTGTTAACTCTTCAGGTGCCAAAACTAAAAAAATCTTGTTAAACACATGAAGTCATTTAAAAACTACTTTTTACATTAGTTTACTGGTCCGTTTGATACTGGGTAAATTAACTTATCATATTGGCTTTACCGTGTAAGCTTAATTCATTACATACATTTTATATATTCAAGCTTTACCAATGTATTATTAAATGCACTTCTGAGAGGACTAAGAATTATTCTGGATATTATTATTATTATTATTATTCCCGAACCACAAGGACAACAAACCTTACGTTTAGTTTCCAGGTCATTTCCAGACAACCAAACTTGCCCACTTTCTGACTTTGGCCCTAGGTGTGCTATTGTTCAACTGCATGTCACCGAACACCAGGGCAATTACAGTTTGACTGACCTGACCCTCACTGTCTGTGTTTAGATAGCCTACTGATGAGAGAAGTAATGACTGATCCCTGGCATTGTGTGTCTGCCTTGGGTAATGATGGCTGCTGGTGGGTACATAAATAATAGACCTGGGGGAGGGCTTTGGTGTAGAAGACAAAATCAACAGGTTGTCAAAGTAATGAAATGGCTGTTTCACAATAGCTGTTGTACATGGATCCAATTAACATTATTTCAATTTTGAAAATTGCTACCACAACATTAATTGTATACAAAACATTTTCATAATGTTTTAGTGAAAACATTATGAAAACGATTCACTAATGCATGTTGCTATATCCATTATATTGGTTGAAGTATGCTCATTCCCATGTGCCTGTCCAAACTTGGAACAGAAAACTTTCCTTTAAAATGTAAACAGTTATTTACGATAGTGTATTAACTTTATTTAAGCAACGGTGTGCAAAAAACCTTTTAGGTATGTTATTATGAAACACAATATCCAGTTCTTGTAAACTCCACAAAGCATTTCACACTCCACGCTGGCAAACATGTTCATTCAACTTGACTTGTGTAGAAAGCATTCAGGTGTGCCATAATTAGTACACAAAAGTTACTCATTCAAATAATTCCACTGCTGATTGAATTAAATAAGTTATACAGTTGAGTGAACCAAACCAGGACGTGAATGACAGCAAGGTTTCAAAACCGGTTCCTCTGCTGACTGAAAGTCTACGTTATAAACACTATGTCACACTGCTTGTAGACCTTCTGGGTTCAGCATTCCAAATGTGATTAGAAATCTTGTGTGTACAGTGTCATGTCACTGTTATGCCACTAGGTAACATGACAGCTACCCAGGACATGGGTGTGTGCGCAGTGATATAACCTGACAGGCCAGATCAAACAGTGCCTGATAGAGATGTTTTGATATTCACAGCTTCAATTTGTTGTACTTTGGCTTGTTAAAAAGTGCAATATAATTTTTTCTTTTGAAATATAGCTACTACTCTTAACCATATCTACATAATAGCACATAGCAACTTTCAAGTATTTTGCATCAAAACAAAAAATGTGGTTGTACATTTTGCCTTTTAATAGTAGCAACTGTCTTGGCAGGTCCAAAGTTAAGTTTGTTCTAGAGTTCCAGTCACATCCAGCGCTGCCTAGTGAATGTTGGGAGTAGTTCAGCTGTTCACACCTATAAACATCATTCAGGAAATATGACACCCAACATTAAACTGTGGTTAGTTCCTAGCCACCTCACAGGGGGGTTTTACAACCCCCTTCCAAGGGGCCATGGTTTCTGTGTACCCTGTGAATATAGGAATTCCACAAATAACTGCCCAAAACTGGGTAACCATGCCAGATGTCAGCTGAGTAGAGACTCTAGTAACCCTACTCTGTGCTTAGACAGGAACCTGTTGCAGGGTCACTTGTTTGTTTATCAAACTAACAAGTAAATACACAAGTCCCCAATTCCACGGCCATCCATCTTCAATATCCAGATGTGCACAGCCTCCTTGGTAATCTACAGCCAACTCTTCTGTTTGGCTCCTTCCATTTCACATCAGTTCATCCAACCCGCCCCCTGGGTTATGAAGTTTCATGAGAATAAAATATGCTGGTGTTGTAGACCCAGATTCGACTAGGCCCAGATTCGTAGTTGAATCTGGGCCCACTGTCATGTGCAGTTAAAAAGGCAAATGGGGATGACAGGTATGAAGTAGACTGTAGGTATTTACATGCCTGCCACCCATAGTCTAACTAGTAATCAGTTGATGGAGAACAACTAGGCTAAACGTGATTACATACAATGATGCTTCTGTGAAGGGACAAGGCTATTCAAACATGTGCTCAGTGCATAATTGAGAGGTCATTCGTTCTACCTAGGCCAATGAATGTACTGCTTTGATAAAAACAGAACAACAGTGTCTAAAAGTATATCAATATGCAAAAACTCGAATTCCATGGATTTTCTGCATACAAATATTTCAAAAGTTCTTGAGAGTGAAATCTGGGCCTGTGACACCGAAATGCACTTAGGTTACTAAAAAAGTGTTTTGCATATGTTTTACCAACAAAACCATGTTGCTTAGTTCTAAATGTTTGGGGGCTGCCACAAAAAAAGACATGTTTGTCAAGGTTTAAGGTCTGTTGAATAAACCATTGTTGTGAGACTGATGATCTAAGGTGCCTAGGGGTATATGAAAGACACTGTCTAAAAAACAGACCTGTTTAGTGTATATGTAGCCTTGGGGCATGATCCCTATTACCTATGAGGGGACAGAATGATTGCATGTAATTACAGATAAGCCTGGGAACATCTCGTCTGATCTAAAAGAAGTTTATTTGCTGACTGATAAGGTATACTGAAAATAATGTCATCAGTGTTTCTTTAAGTAATTTGCAAAGTGATGGTTCTTTGTTATATCTTTACTGCAATCCTTCCATCATAAAGATGTTTATGATAAATACATAATTGCTTAGCTAAGACAATGCCACCTTGAGCAATGTCTCAATGTGTAAATGTCGTCATGACCCAGCAATTTTATGCAGACGTATTTTGCAAGTACATATAACACTTATAGATGCAGGAAAGATTGTGCAATAAGTCTACATTTCCAGAAACCAATACTGAACATTGTAATGGTGCTGATAATATTCAATCAGCAACAAACTTGATCAAATCTTATTGCAAGAAGGTTTCACTTTATTTACGTAATATTCTTTTTCAAAGCAAATCGACTGGTGTTTTACGTTACGTAGAACGTAAATTATATGTTATTAAACATTGCACAAATCTGGATGATCGCCAATCTCACCCACAGACCACCACAGTGTGACATAAGCAGCCCCAGGGTAACTCTTGGGGTAAATATGTCATCACCTTGCCCTTTGTTATGCAAAAGTTCCCTCATGATAAGAGGGTCAGAGAGCTTTGTGTCCTAAAGCCATGCACAAACTGTTCCCATCTGTGGGTGTGAGGTTTGTGGCAGGTGTCTGAGGTTATTACTGTCTCGTTTGGAACTTATTTTATTTCTGAGAAGACGGTATCCACAAATCTGCACCTATGACTATGTCTGGTTACAATCACCCACTGTGTTGCACTAACTAGACCCAACAAAAACTTGCTGTAGAAATGTACTGTGCTGGATTTTGGCGCAGCTGTCTAAAATATTTGTATAATTTCATGATAAACCTGTTTTTATTATTCGCCTGTCATTTAACATATTTGTGTGCCATATTTCATAATGAAATCATTGTAACACTTCCATTAAAGAAACAAGTCTAGACTAGATTTCCATTAATCGTTTAAACATTTACATTATATGAGTTCTTTGTAATACTTTTAAAGTACAAGTTTGTAAAATTACCACTAAAAATATTTAAGACATGTGGAACTTGTTTGTGTAGTACAAATAAAATAAACTATTTTCAACAGTGTACAGTTTTATACCTGTGACCTTTGTAAAGGTTGTTGCACAAAATACGAGCTGTTAGCTACATGTCTGGAGGTGAACTGCTGTGAAAAGGTGCTAAACCAAGCAACACATAATAAACCTAGCCACTTGAAGCTCCTAGCAAAGTGTTTGCATAAATCAGCGAGGAATAGAGGAAACATGTCTTGACTAGTAGAGATCTTGTTGCTAATGTGAGCCAGTGTTTAGTCTATGATACTGTTGAGTGCAGACTAGAGAAAGGAAAGGTCAACTAGAGACAGGGAAAGGTCAACAGGAACCATGCAAAAACTACTGTAATGCTCTAAACTGTGGATCCTGTTCAATCAATTATTCACAATTGGTATTTTTATATGACTATTATTTTAGCACAATATGTCAAAGAGAGATTGTGTGCTCTCTAGGTAATTGCTTGCAGTGAATTTGCTGAAAATGTCGTATTTTGTCCCAGTTTGTTCAGGAATGTGGGAATGTTTTTAAGAACCAATTAAATGCATTTTGGCAAGTACTACACCTAATTATAAAATAATGTTTCATTTTACCAAATATTTAATTATTATCAAATGTACTCAATTATTCAAATACTCTCAGTAACTACTGTACATACCTTTGTATGATAAAATCAACGTCATTGCCTGCTCTGATGATCTCCATCTTTGCCTGGTTGTGCGTCATATTCCCTGTCTCCGCCATGCCAATAGCAAGGATCCCATCCCCCGGCTGCAGTCCTGCTCTTGCTGCCATACTGTTGTGTGTCACCTGAAATAAGTGAACATATATATTTAATCTGATGAAGATTCAGTGACTTGAAAACAATTACATTTAATGTTGTCACTCTTGTCACAGTAACCAACATACATTGTCAATATTATCCAGCTAAATGTGTTCCCATCTCAACTGTACACAAACTTGCTGAAGCCGAGTTTGAAGAAAGAAGCTATGTAATTTGTGGAATAATTACCAGCAAATCAACTCGTTGACCAAATGTGTTCTTGCAAAGCTAATTACAAATTTACAAAGCGGTATTATTACCAGTAGTGATTTTTTCTAGTGAAATAAACATTTATCCATAATACATCTGGTATCACCACAGGCTGATATTCCAAGGCATTTTCCATACAACAATCTGTACCAATATTACATAAGTGCTTCAGCTATATGAAACTAAACATGCCAACTGAAACCTGTCTTCATGTTTACATATTAAATTGGTTCATTTATAAATGTTGACATCATAAATTTGTTAACACAAAGTAAATTTTAATCAGCCTCCCCCCACACACACACTTATTAAAATGCTGCCCAAAGCCAATTTAATGCAATAACATGCTGAGATTCTACCCAGCCAAATTACCCCCCACAACTAGATGTCTTATCTGACCCCAATTGAAGTCACCATTCACCTGGGGGTGTGTATTCATTGCTGTTTATATAACATGAGTTATGTGTACAGCCTCTATTGTGTGTCTGTGGTTAGTTGGCACACCTGTGTTGATATTAATTAGTATGCACTAGACACGACATTGTGTTGTGTTATTTGTGCCTTAACTACAAGGGTGTGTTCCGTATTAAATGACTCCATGTGACAAGTTCTGACAGCTTCTCTTTAATTGGCTTTTAAAGCAATTTCCGCCTTTCTAATTTCATGCAACATTCACTGCAATTTGTCAGTTCTCACTACATGTCCTAACCAGCCTGACAAGATGATAACAGAGCCATAGAGGTTGTAATGGAATGGAGGTTTAGGGGGCTGAGCACCAATTTTAAACAAGGGGCTGCCCCCTAATATTTTGTTGATGTTTTGGTATGTATAAAGTAGGATGTTGCACGCAGTACCCTCTTTAAATATTTTCTTGCACATCAGATCCCACTCTTAACATTCTACAGCAGGCATTTGTTTAGGTAATACAAGGGAAAATACTGAAGATCCACTTTTGGTGTTCAAATTTTAAACAATCTTCTTAAGTCCCAGTTGCCTATCATTAGTTGGTTGGTGTGTGCCTAGCATCATAGCTTTATGTAGAGATCTGTCCACCCGTCATTTGGACAGGTAAAAACGAATATGGACGGGTAGAAATATGGTGGACGGGTTGTGGACGGGTAAACAAATGAAGGAGCAAAAAAAGTCTTCCAAAACCATAGATATTGTTAGTTATGCCTTGGAAGTGAGTGTAAATGGTGTCACGTGTGTTTGTAGTCCATTTCAGGTCATCAGACACATTTGAAAGTTTGTAAACTGGCTTAACTGTTAACATCCAAGTGTCCACGAATACATGTGTGACTGGCAATAATTTTATACTGCATAAAGCCCTCCCTAGCATTAGTTCACTCTGCTGGATGCAGTTGTCAGTAGTTGAACTGGTATTTTGTGAGAATTAGTCTTCTACCGAACTAAATTATAAGGTTACAGATCTACTATGAGTGCTCTTATACTTGGATTTGCTTGTACATCAGATTCCAGTCTTCATTTAACATCCTATGGTAAACAAGGGAGATAAGGAGTGGAAATCCACTTTTTGGTGTTCAAATTTTACACAATTATGATCAGTCCCAATTGCCTTAGTGCACTCAGCTGGATAACTCAAGTGGAACTGGTATCTTGTGAGATATAACATGCCCCTGGCTACAACTGATTTATAAGGTCGTAGATCTACTATGGGTCCTTTTCTACTCAGATTTGGTGGTATTTATGTCACTCTCTGATTTAGTCAAGTGTACCCTTAACAACAGCATCAACTCTGTTACAGTAAGTTATGATCAACTTTGCATTCCTGGGGTACAATCCACTACACCAGTGACATTTCTGGGTCAATAACCCTGATTAAGGGACCATCCTATAAGAGTACACACATAATGGTAACACCTGTTGCATAGGTAAGGATTTTGACACTATCCCAAAGTCATTCAATGTAAATTATAGCATTCTAATGTACAGCAATAAAATGATAATTTCCTTAAGTACCATGTTGTAATAAATCCTTTGCAACTGTGCCTGAAATCACACAGTGGACAGTCCAGTGTTAACTGACCAGTGAGAGCCATTGATATATGATTGATGAGGTCCACAATGCAGGTGGACATTTCAATGACCACTACTGACCTTATGGAAGCAGCCAGTGTTTCAGTCAACATTGTGGTCAAGTGCCAACATGGTGACCCCCAAAATGATAAGAGTAAACAGAAATGCTCTGAAAAATGTCAATTCTATTGTGTTTTGCATGTAAAGTATTGTATACATATCTGACCAGTAAATTACACATATAGTATGGTTACTCTTTTTAGGAAGATTGACACGTGCTAGTTGATCTTGCAAAATATACGTTATACACTGTGACGTCAAATACTGGCCATCTGGCATAGGTAATATATCAATTTATTGTTGGGCACTGTAACCATGGTTCAGGGTTCACATTCTTTGCTGCAGTTTCAAAGGACATATGTCTATTTTTTACCCCAAGCTGTCCCAGTTTGTTCAGCTGTAAACAACAATACCTGGCTAAGGTTGGCAACAGAGGTAAGTGAACTGACGTGGATGGAAAATGTACAATATGGTTGACATTTTTGCAAAGAAAATTAATCTGAACTGAACAGAACAATGTAATTTTGGTGGGAGATTTGTGATCATGTAATTAGCAGTTCATTCTTATGGGCTTTACTGGTTTTAGGGTTTGTAATTTATGTCCATATAATGTACAGTGTAATGCAATGTTTATATTGTAAATCAATTGTTTATCAAAATCTCGCCTATTTTCAGCAGTTGTCATTGAATTATAAGAAGTTAAGAACTGGTAAAAATTAATGAGTACAAGGTTTATGTAAACTGCACTAACTCGAGAGAAAATGCCTTACATTTTTTTACGGTGTATCATCACATCATTAATGAATACATGAGGAGAACATGCTATAACTTCTACATCTATGTGTTTGTAGCATCATAGCAGACATTTTGTTTGTGTACATTATGAAGACTATAAACTTCCCCAAGATGAAAGTGCAATACGCCAAAGGAATTGTAATAGAAAAGTTGTGTGCTACAGTAACTGCCTGTTTTCAATATTACCTCACTCCAGCATCCAGGAGATTTGATGTGTATTGAAGGCCCTCTAAGTACACACCCCAGCAGTCACACTTTGAACTGGGCCTATGCAGGGACTACTTAGTACTGGGACTGATAATGACCTCCCAAGAGTCAAGTGGGGTCAGATTATAGTGGAGTAGAGTTGCTGGTTCTAAGTGCTTTCAACACTTCCAGATGGACAGATGACCAGTGCCCAATGCTAGGGGTAATTGTGGTAAACAGAAATTATCAGATCAGCTGTCAGGTAAACACAATAGGGCAACATAAGTGCTGCAGTTAGTTGTCTGGGTTTATTTGTTTGCTGGACATAAAACTTGTCAAAACAATTTAACAGGCTTTGGGTGAAATCTAAATGGCTACTTTGACATCTACTTTGTTCCTTTAGTAGTTACCGGTATGTATACAATAAAAACATATTCTAGACCTATACCTGTTTTGTAAAACCCTGCAAGATCTATCATTCTATGCAGCTCTTTTCATTGTAATAACAAAATCCCACCTTACTCATACACTCAATGATAATATGACTTAAATTCTTAAATTGTATTCACATTTAAAGGTCCAGTGTAGTGCAATTATGCTGCACCTGCCTGTGTACGTGCATGCATGCATGCATGCAAGTGCAGCATAATTGCACACACACACACACACGCACGCACGCACGCACGCACGCACACACACACACACACTGTACATAGACATCAGTCTCGTGTGAATGTAATGGTGTCAACAATAAAAAAAAAATTAAACGACGTTGTTCGTTTACTACATGTCAACCGGATACAGATTTTTTGCCTGAAGGTATCTAGTGTAATTACAGGACCATGAGAAAAGGTGTTGACAATATCACTGAATTATGGTGTCTTTTTCCACCCCTAGCACCTACACTACCAGTACACAATTCAGGGGTAATTCAAGCAGACAAGCTGCCAAGCCAGCAAGTGGGAAAGGCTGGGGTATAGTGAAACCCAACACTGCATTGTTGAAACATGAAAACAAGTATCACTAAGAGTGATTAATGGTGTTTTAATGCATGATTACACACAGTGATAGCTTTAATGTGTGTGAAAATGCTAGCTGGATAATAGGGCAGAAGTCACCACCATTCCTGTGGTTTGCTCTTTGAAAGCATCATACTAACATATGCCTACTCACTAAATAATAGATCAAATCAAACAAACAATATCCACAGTGTTTGAAGCAAAGGAGGACGTATGCATAAAAAGTGTACAACACTTTTAGAAAGTTACTGCAGTTAAGTAAATATATCTTGGAATAACATAAATTGCAGATATTTAGGATGTTTTTAGACCCCCCATTGTTATAGATTTGTATTACTTGCATAATCTTGACCGTATTAAAGAGGGTAAATAATAATGGTATGTCAACCAATAAACTATGTCAATATAGCCACTCTAACGTTAAGCATCAGTCATCAATTGATGCATGATTGTACTGCCCACATCATATAAATTTAGTAACACTTAAAACAAACATACCTTTAAACTCAAGTGTTATTGCAAAAGTATTTTTATGCAAGTTAACAACTATTTATACACAGGTATTCTGTTGACATGAAAACAGCCCAACATAATTCCCTGGTTAAACTCTAGTTGTATATCGAAGAAACTACATAACTATACAAATTACTGAGAGCTAATTTTGTCAAAATTATTATCATTCTTCAATGCGCTGCTGTTATTACTCCTCCAAGGATTGCATACCTCTACTCTGTAGTTCTAAAAATAAAAACCTCAAAGACAACATATCAATTTCTGCAGTTTTTGACAATGGCGTTTGTTAAACCTCAATACTCGTGTCTCTTAAAGTGGCACATATTATCCTGGCATTCCTTATCTCAAGATCTCTTTCTGAAGATGATGACTTTGCTTTGTGCTTCTTGTTCTTTAGTGAGGCACTATGCACAAAAGGGATGTCCTGGGCCAACTACTGACTGATGACGACACAGTAGATATGAAATGAAATGATATACGACTGCAATTATCAGCAACTATAGTATCAGGGATCAATGAACTTGCCAGGCATATATAATATCCAGTAATCTGATCTCCATAAATATGACAAAAGCTAAATGGTATCCCTGAGTAGATCAAATTTCCTGTTTCGCTAAACACGCTGGAGATTGCAATAGGATTACATTCCTTATCCAAAATAAGGCGATTTTTCCTGATGAAATATTTTGGGCAAAATACGTCAAATCTTGATTTTAATCTGGTTCGGTAACTGTGACATATAATTAAATAGGTCAGTTTGGTTCTTGGGTTATGGCATTGAACCAATGACATTTGTAGCTTGCCACAGAGACTGTCATTTGATATTTAGACCACCATTCATTTCTGCGGTCAGAGCATATCAAAGAATGATGCCAAAGAGAATGTTTTATGGCATGAATTGGTATTAATAGTGACCATTTTAATAATAACAATCATTCATCATTACTTGCTTATTGAGAAAAACCTGCTTAACATATTTTGACATGATGAGTTAACAAATGCTCTGCTATGGTATTAACAGATGTCACAGCAATTTTGAAACTATGCAACTCAAATACAGCAATGTTTTGTTTATCTACTTACGTTGGTTGTCAATGTTTTTGGTTGGATAAACAAAATGTCAGGATAAGCAAGACACCTTATTATACATGGTATCAAGATGGTTCCCCCAAAAAATGTGTGGATCATAAAATAACTGGATTGTTAAAGACTGGATAAATGAATGAGACTTGGCTGTGTAATACCATGTAACTGTACCGGTCATATTTCTTATAATGTTTTATGATACCAATGTGAAGACAAAGGTATGAAGTATTAAGTAGCACCAGATTTTTATCAAATGCCCATTGCACAATAGAAATGTTCAGCTCAATCTTTGACAGGATCAAAAAATTATGAACATTGAAAACTCTTGAACATAGCAGAAATGATTGATAACTTCCATGCAGAGTTACACTCCACTGGACAATAATGTGGTATGACAACAGTTAGAAAGAACCTTGCCTCAATCTACTATAGCTACATTGCCAAAAACACTACCCACTCCAGCAATCTGCCCCTTCCCCTCTCACAGCAGTTGCCACCATCCATCAGATTGCTGTCAACTTTTTAGCGCTCCAGTTTCACCAAATGGAAATGGCAACGTACTACATAAAAAGGAAATGCATTGGTTCCCCTTGAAACATGCCAAATGTGCTGTCATGTTAGAGGAGAATCTTTCAGAAAAGTTGGTTTAGTCCCAGTGAAGTGAGTAAAGACATTCTTTGGCACTGGATACATCCCTGCGTGCCACTAATCTGTCTGCGATACTTCCAAAACCTGTCTTTTTCACCTGTCTCTCTTAAAAACAGTACTCAGTTGCCTACCAAGGCTACCAACCTACCATCAATCAAATCTTATTCACCTCCAATTTCAAAATGACTAAGTGGTCATAAAGACACGAAAACCCAGCATTTATGCTATATAGATGAATATTGTTAATGTGGACTGGGTAACCCAACAACCTTGGCACCCAGACATTCTTTCATGGGAATTGATTTTTGAAATTTGCTGACAAATCTCACAACTCTAGACTGAGTGATGCATGGGACACACAATACACAAAGAACATGTTGTAGTCAAGGAATTTATCTTTTCTGCACGACTGCGTCTCAGTCCCTATCCTTAATAAAAAGTAAGTAAAGTAAGTATCGACTTAGGCCCAGTGGATGGTGTTGGTCTTCTAACTCTTCTCGGAAATGCAGACAAGAAGATTGTGCATTCATGCATGCTTGCTAGTTAACACATGCACACATGCATCAAGTACATGTGTATGCAACAGCTAAAATACTAGCAAACATACCCCTTGAATGAATATACAGAAACTGCCATGCAACCTACAGGACACCAGAAGGCAAAGGATCTTATCAATGGGTGGCACTTTAATAGCTGAAATAAACACTGCAGCTTATCACTGCTATCAGCACAGATCAGTATGAATTATGGTTGATAGGCACTGAATAGCAGTATGCCCCAGCCAGGGGGGGAGGTAGCGAAGAAAGTGAATATCGGCCACTCCAGGTAGCAGCACAAGCACTATGGCTGCCATTGTCGATTCACAGCTCTGATAACAGGGTTCCCATTTACCCGGTTTCGGCACCATTCACGCTGAGGAATTACCGAAATGATTATCTCAAAAGCAACTTTGGCTGCATTTCACAATAATTACAACTGTTGTCCTAGGTTGGTGCAAATGTCAAGTTTGCAAAAACAAACTTCTTGACTTCTGACAAGTGCTTCATTATATATAGCCGTTCAATGTTCTACTTTAGTTAGATAACATGGGTACACACAATAATAACTATCTGGCCATTGTCTTTGCCCAGAAATCTGACACAGCTAAATGAATAAACATTTTGCCATCTGATCGGATCCCTCCAAAATGGCAACTTTTGGTACAGTCCCTTTTTGACCCAGTTTTAGCCAACTTTTGGTGTAGTCCCTTGTTTATTCTGCTGTAGTATCAATGACTGCACCATTAAGTCTAATTGCCCTCAATACTTGAGTGTTTATTCCAATACCACTGGCCACAATAGTCACACTGGACAGGCTTACAGGAATGCATTAGATGTTTGATGTGTTATGTGCTCTCATTTCAGTCCCATTTTATTATTTACTTACCATAGTTTGGTTTAAAGTTGACACCAACATCTATATATTATTTGTCAGTTTGTATAGCCAAACTTACGTCTGAAATAGTTCTTGTATAAAGATAAGATGCTCGCCTGCATGTCTAGTTTTTTGTCTACATCATTCATATAAATGAAAAGATGCCACACACAGAGTAAACTAAAACCCTGATAAATCTAACCAAGATATAATATATCCCGTCTCAACTGATCGGCTAAAAAAATTCTAGTGATTGTACAAAGACATTTAGAGCAGATCAAGATAGGAGATGGCATTTTTCTTGTCTTACTTTTCATCTCAACCTGATCTTTCTTTTATCTCAGCAGTATATACAGACCTGTTATGGGGGTCAGTTGCTGATTTAATTCCAAGCATCAACCAATTTTATAGTAATAAATGACTGACGTGGCAAACTTATTGACCTGCGACAGTGTGTGGGGATAAATATAGATTGCAAACATTGTTACTGTTTAGTCCAATGGCATATCAATTACTCATCTAGTCAAAATCCACAGTGTAGATTCCTTTCTATCAAACAGGTGGAGTCAATTCTAAAGTGCTGAGTAACTGTGGAGTGGAATGGCCCCACTGACAGTGTTTAGTCAGCAGCTACTTGAAATGGTCAGTGTGTTGCTTTGATGAAGTCATCACTAGGGAATCTGGCTGCTATCTGAGATGGACCTGAACCCTGGGTTGATTAACTTTGACCAGACACTGGTGCACTCTAAACAAGGGTCCATACACCAGTCCTGGTCCAACTCTAAAGTCCACAGCTGCCCAAAGGCAATGTAGTCATGTGGTTAATTAACAGAGTCTGTTTTAATTAGGGCAAACTCACTGGATTAATCCCACCTGCCTGAAGCAACGGACTGGGTATTTATGGTGGTCAGCCGTGACAAGTTTGTCAGCCTAACAGTCAAAGCTAGGACAGAACCTTGCGAGTGAATCCTTGTCTCATAAACTTCAAGTTCTTTAATTAATCTGCGTTATCCCCGCCCCATTATTTCTTAAAAGGGCGGAATTTAATTTATGTTAGTCTAAACTTTTTCATGGACCAGATCTTTACAATGTACAGACGCCACGCGGCCATCTGTTTAGTTTTAAGACTATGCAACAAGGTAAAAACTACGATACGCGTCAAGCATCACGTATCACAGCCGATATAAACCAACAAGAGAAGAGGGTCTAAAATCCTCGTTTAGGGTCACGACTAAAAAGTGAAGAATCAAGGCCCTCAAACGACAACCTGCACCCACCTTCTGTATGTAGAGTGGTTGTCCATATTCCACCCCGCCGTTCATGCGGAACCCCCACGGCGTGCTGGTATTCAGGCGGCGAAGCTTTATCATACAACTCATGTTTACGGCTGATACAAACAGACGTTTACTCGCCACTACGAAACCGTAAACTAACCGCGGGTGCGGACAAGCGCCGTCGTTTCGCTACAGAAATCCCCGCCAATGACGTCGAACGGCGCTGAGCCAATCAGAGCGGCGTATGCACGCGCCGGCGTTCCCGCGGGGATTTACCGGCTATTTTTAGTACTTTGAGTCGCGTTGCGCTTGTGAGTGCCTACCACAGTCATGAAATATAATATCAGCGGCTAGGGCTCATACCGCAATGGCTACGCGGTTGAACGACCGCTTAACTGCAAAGCAGCGCTTTTCAGTGGTGGTGTTCGAATGAAGTACTTATTTATTGTGTTATCTCACCACGAGCTGGCGTTAGGGCTTAATTGCATTTTTAATGAATGACGTAATCAGTAGGCTACGTCTTGTGTAAAAGGGTCCCTTGTATAAAAGGGCTCCTTGCAGCGTTTTCCTCCCCACGTCTTCAAGTGTCCGGGAAAATTAATGTTATCTAGACTTAATTACAGACATTTATTCTAAACAAAAATAGTCAACCTCCCCACAACATAAGACTATATGATTCTATGTAATTCATGTACATGTCGTTTTTAAATATTAAGACAATAACAAATATTACTTCAATATAAATAATTAATCTAAAAAAATCACAACAATTATATAATAAATATAAATAAAATAAATTATAATAAATGAATACAAAGTCTATAAATTAATTTATAAAATACATGATATTAAAAGAGTGTCAAACAGACCAGTTCCTCGGTGGAAGTAAATACAACAGTTGGTCCTCCCAAAATAACTTTGATATATTTATCCAGCATCACTTATAGATCGTCACACACGATTGAATCTTTTGACACCATCTCGTGAAATCTGTTTCCGGCGACGCGACCATTTCAAACAGGAAAGTGTTATTGTATTTCAATGTTCTGGACGACGATAAGCCGTATCTTATTTCCTATCGGATTTATTCGCTTGTTTAACGACATGCTCAACAGCCAATTAGCCACTAAAGTACCAGGGCCGAGTGGCAAAAACAGGAAGCGAAAACAAAGGCAACGAATGTTCGCTGTCAGACCACACCGGGAGCTCGCTGAAGTGTCACTGTTCCCGGGGCAATATTTTGCTGTATGACTCAGGGATATATATTTCTGCTTCAGCTGTTAATATTTCGTGAACCATGCACTCAATGCACGCACGCGTGTCAAAGTAAAGCTAACTCTGCACGCGTGTCAAAGTAAAACTAAGTCTGCACGCGCATCAAGGTACGTAAAGCTAAGTCTGCACGCGTGTCAAAGTAAAGCCAAGCTAAGTCTGCACGTGTGTCAAAGCAAAGCTAAGTCTGCACGCGTGTCAAAGTAAAGCTAAGTCTGCACGCGTGTCAAGGTAAAGTACATACATTACAATAAGTCTGCACGTGTGTCAAAGTAAAGCTAAGTCTGCACGCGTGTCAAAGTAAACCTAAGTCTGCACGCGTGTCAAAGTAAACCTAAGTCTGCACGCGTGTCAAAGTAAAGCTAAGTCTGCACGCGTGTCAAAGTAAAGTAATACGTTACAATAAAGTCTGCACGCGTGTCAAAGTAAACCTAAGTCTGCACGCGTGACAAAGTAAAGCTAAGTCTGCACGTGTGTCAAAGTAAAGCTAAGTCTGCACGCGTGTCAAAGTAAACCTAAGTCTGCACGCGTGACAAAGTAAAGCTAAGTCTGCACGTGTGTCAAAGTAAAGCTAAGTCTGCACGTGTGTCAAGGTAAAGCTAAATCTCCACGCGTGTCAAAGTAAAGCTAAGTCTGCACGCGTGTCAAAGTAAACCTAAGTCTGCACGCGTGACAAAGTAAAGCTAAGTCTGCACGTGTGTCAAAGTAAAGCTAAGTCTGCACGTGTGTCAAGGTAAAGCTAAATCTCCACGCGTGTCAAACTAAAGCTAAGTCTGCACGCGTGTCAAAGTAAACCTAAGTCTGCACGCGTGACAAAGTAAAGCTAAGTCTGCACGTGTGTCAAAGTAAAGCTAAGTCTGCACGTGTGTCAAGGTAAAGCTAAATCTCCACGCGTGTCAAAGTAAAGCTAAGTCTGCACGCGTGTCAAAGTAAACCTAAGTCTGCACGCGTGACAAAGTAAAGCTAAGTCTGCACGTGTGTCAAAGTAAAGCTAAGTCTGCACGTGTGTCAAGGTAAAGCTAAATCTCCACGCGTGTCAAACTAAAGCTAAGTCTGCACGCGTTTCAAGGTAAAATTAAGTCTGCACACGTGCCAGATAAGAATCCAGAAGAGGATGTCGCCGAATATAGGCATGTGTCTAACAAAGTCAATCGAATAGAGGCCTACAGTAGATCGAGTCGTTTTAATGGGCTTTTTATATTTGTTTAAGCCTCGTGTCGTCCCATGACTTCCAAATTATTAGCACTACAGAAACGTGGAACAACGGCGTAAATGCGTCTGTCAGTACTGCAGTGGCGCTACCTAGTGGGTAACAATGCTCGCTTTCTCATTGCAACTGAAGGTTGCTCTAAATCAGACTAAGATTCCGTCGAAACATATCATAGACAGAACCGTAACCAGGAGTTTATTGTGAACCACTTTTTGACGAACATTCCTTTCATAAAAGAACCCATTATCATTACACACACACACGCACCCGCACGCACACACCACGCACCACACACACACACACACACACACACACACGTGCGCGCACCCACACACACGCGCGCGCGCAACGCACGCAACACACATATGCATATACAGTCTTGTACAGGCACTTATGCGCACGCACAGCAATATATAATTATGCAGATTGCAAGATAGATCACAACCATTCAAAATATCAACTTTCGTGCAACGGTTGCAACAACATATAAATGCAACACTAAGTCACTTGGTGACACAATGATAGAGATCATTCTCAACCATCACCAAGTCGCTTTCACTAGGTGGGTCAGCATTGTCCACCTGCTGAACCATACCCACGTCTGTCCTCTTGCGCTGGACCTCTGTGTAAATGACTCCTGGTGAACTTGAGTTGATCCTCGCTGACACTACTCCAGGCGTCACCCTGTGACCAACATCTACAACCCCATTTTCAATCCCCGACACCCTTTCCTCATCCCATTTATCCGGTCCTGTTGCCCCGTGTGCGTTTGCGTAGCCGTAATCATTCGAAACATATTTCTTCTCTTTGTTCGGCAGTGGAACATTTGATGAAGTCTGGTAGTTGTCGTGTGGTCCTCTCGCAACGTGATATCCACGTATGTCGCCAGATGGAGCCTCTGACTGTCCGGTCGATGTGTTCTCTGGGACGGTAGCATAATGATTTGTTTCCGGTTGTGCTGACTGGTCGATACCGTTGGTCACCGTTCATGTTCATTTCATGTTGTGTAGGCGGATGGTTGTTCACTTCAGGACGTCTGGTTGGACTTATTCGCCTATGTTGGAAGAGAAACACATGGAACATCGACAGATTAGATGTTGTTTTTGTATTGCATACATTTTACTATATGCTATACTGGATATGATACATTTTATCTTTGGTGTTAACCTACATCAATTTCTGTGAATCAGCAAACACACAAATTGTATTGCTTTACTGGGATTTTCTGCAAAATGTGGATTACACGAATTTAATATTTTTTTTCATCATTATTAAAATAGACAATTCAAAATTTAACTAAACAACGACTAAAAAGGACGTCGCGTCACTACAAGTAGTGTTTTTATTAAAAGAATGGGGCTACTACACGGGGAATGAAAATGGAGTGTAGCGCCTATATATGTTCGTGATATGCTACAATCCAAAGAACAGTCATTAAGGATACAACTTTTTGTTTATTCTCAGTTTTCCTAGGAATAAATAATGACACATTTTTTAACTACTAAGAACACCGAGGAGTGATCATGAGAAATGTTAACACAGTCAATAAAACGTTTTCTTGTTACTTTATACTAACTGCGATGTTGGCATTTAGTAAAAACGTTTGTCGTCCGCCTGTACATACCTCCTGCAGATGACGACGATTAAGACAGCAAAGACGGCGATGCCGCATACTGCTGCTACTGTGCCCGCTATAAGAGCTGCAACAACAACTACAACGTCAACAACGCGGTGACATCACACACCTCAGTAATCAGATCAACACATTTCATGACAACGACAAACACAAAACCTATGTATCGTATCTAGACAGTACATTATAATTATACATGCTTACTTTTTATAGAAAACCAGGAATTGAAATAGTATTTTATTTTTAAACATATTTGTATAATTTATATTATTTTTTAAATTAAACAACGCAGATTTCACTGTAGTTCGCAGGCATCTAGATGCGACAACTGACATTAAGACTATATATACATATACATATACATATACATATATACATATACATATACATATACATATACATATACATATACATATACATATACATATACATATACATATACATATACATATCATATATATATATAATATATATATATATATATATATGTGTATATATATATATGTGTGTATATATATATGTGTATTTATATATATATATATATATTATTATATATATATATATATATATATATATATATATATATATATATATATATAATACACACATAATATATATATATAAATACATATATATATAATATATATATATATATAATACAAATATATATATATATATATAACATACACATATATATATATATATATATATATATAATAAATACACATATATATATATATATATATATATATATATATATATATATATATATATATATATATATATATATACACGAACGAATGGTTTAGCATAAACATAACCACCGAGGAACATGAACACGCGTAAAACTATGATACAGCCCTAATATCCAACAGGCGTGTAAGCAGAAATTCGCCAGAATGTCGTGATCAACAACCATAAACGACAGGCTACAACTCTGATGAGCAATGTGGAATGAAGCCAGACGAACGGCTAGAGATAGCGTGGACACCACTGGAGACGATACTCGAAAAGGACACCGAGTAAAATATCAAAAAAGTCCCCAAATCAAGATATGCGACAACCAGGGTAAAATGGGACTGGTACTTACCAACATTCAGTTGACCGTTGGTTGTTTGTCCGGCTGATGATTTGCTTTTGCTGCTGTCACCGCTTGTAGGTGTACGACTAACTTTGGGGTAGTTGTTGTTGTTGATGTTGTTGCTGCTGCTGCTGCTGCCGAAGCTGTCTTGGTGGAGGTTGTTGCCGAGGTCGATGTTGTTGTGGCTGTTGTTTCTGCGGCAATAACGTTGGTGGTGAATGTCAGACATATGCATAGGAATAACGGCGATGCTAACATGTACATGGAATCGTTTATATATATATATATATATATATATATATATATATATATATATATATATATATATATATATCTCCCTGGCTTTGATGTTGCTTTACGTCAACATATAATGTAATATCATGCAACACAAGAACTTACCTGGACGGTTGTTGACACAAAAGTACTTCACTGATTCATAGTCAGTAGAACCTTTGAGAGGATCACCATTAGGTAAATAGAAATAGCACTCTCCCGTGGTCATTGTCACTGAGCACTGCTGCTTTCCATCGCACGAATCCTTCAGTTGTCGCACATGTTCAGCGGACGCAAACACTTCACAGATTGCTGCTGAAGGACAGCAGGTATTCGGCTTCCAACACGGTGTTGCACGTCTTTCCAGTATTGCATTAACAATATAAATGTGTTGGTTTTCTTGACAGCGCACGCTAAAAGAGCCGCTGTCTTTGTGCTGGCAACCTAAAGAAGTTACTGTAAACAGAAAGAAGAAGATAAACGTGCAGACCTATGGACTTCCAAACGGAGGGTACAAAAGTACAGGCCACATGTCAGATTTCATAATATAGCGTGGTGGTTAATCGACGCTGCTATTCACCTTTGATGTGTTTTATCCGTATGTAAGTATTTTATGGGAGTGGCCGTGCGCGCACACACACACACACACAAAAAGAGACACGCACATACACGTGCGCAGTTGCATTTTTTGTACATAATATTCAAATTTATTTCATATAGCTTTGTAGCTTACCCGGGCGACTGTTGCCACAGATGTAGCTAACCAATTCGTAGTCACTTGAGCCGCTTCTGAACGTCACCTGCGAGAACTGTACGTCACAGGTTTGTTTTCCATCGCACGCGTCCTTCAGTTCTTGCACTTTATATGGCTGTCCAACGATAGCGTCGTCTTTGGACGCCGGGCAACATCTGCCGTCTTGCCGGCAGTCTCTGGCACTCCGCCCCAGCGCCACACTCACGACGTAGATACGTTGAGAGTTCTTACACCGATTCAGACGGACAACTCCAGTACTGTTGTAGACGCATCCAACTACAGTTACTAAACACAAAACAAGCAAAGAAAACATCAACAAATGGCAGACAGATGTTCGAGTAGATACATGTTTATGATGTTAAGCGTACACACACACACACACACACACACACACACACACACACACACACACACACACACACACACACACACACACACACACACACACCACACACCACTCACTCACTCACACTCACTCACACACACACACACACACACACACACACACACACACACACACACACACACACACACACACACACACACACACACACACAATTATATACCTAAAAGGTGGATTATAAGTAAATTCAATTACGGTTACAAAGACATCGTGCCGCCGTTAACATTGTGAATTGAACTCACACTTGATTGTGATCTCAAATGCCTCTGGGTGTCATATAGGGCCTACTGATTAATGTTGAATACATTTCTAAAGGCCCGTGTTCAAAAAGGAAATGCACAGTCATCCTGACTGCTTCGTGTCACATATGTCCAGACACGCGTCACCTGACTGCTTGCCGTAGGTATGCAACACGAGAGTGAAACTGCTTTGGTATGCTGGAAATCGCTTTGTATAATTTTTTAATACCTATTATTTCTACGAAATATATTTTGTCATATAAACAACATGGTATATATATATATATATATATATATATATATATATATATATATATATATATATATGTGTGTGTGTGTGTGTGTGTGTGTGTGTAATGAATTTTAAGATTTGACCAATCTTCAGCAACAATTTTACATTTACAACATTTCTAAATGTCCCTGTAAAAAGTTGAAATGTCAAACTTACCTTGTGTAAAACCCGCGGTTTGTTGACAGACCACGCATAGCGTCACTAACCAGACTGCTCTCGTCTTCAACAGCTCCATGGTGCTGATCTGTATACAGGTTATATTAACTGTACTAAACTATTTCCACACGCGTCTGTTATGTCGCCAGTGAATTTCGTTTTAGGATATCCTTTAATTCAGTATTCACATAAACTAACGACCATCCCACGTTGACGCTGCGGCTGCACTGGAAAGGTTGCCGTCTTGTGCCGGAGTGCAGGGTGAAGTAGGTCACGCGTTGACATAACGCAGACCAACAGATGCCAACAACCGTCAGGGCAGGGGCTTTTGTTGGACGTCACGGATGGCTGCACACACGTGCTATGACTAGTCCACCCCGCATAACTCGTGGTAAGCTTCACTTGAAGTGACGAGTCGATCGAGTGTTACGGCGGCGATACACGAGCGACTGACTCGTACGAGCATTCTCGCAAGCGCGAAGATACTTACGAGTGGTTAGCCTCGGTTTAACTTATTAAGATTAAACATAATACTGAAGCGTACCACACATAATAAAACAAAAATAAAAAATGATCGTTGTAAATTTTTCGTTTCATATTTTCATTACCTATTTCGTTTTGAAAGCATACCTACTGTATAAACCTTAATGTATATATATATATATATATATATATATATATATATATATATATATATATATATATCAATTAATATATATATATATATATATATCACATTAATTAGTATATATATATATATATATATATATTATATAATATATATATAATTAATTAGTATATATATATATATATATATATATATATATATATATATATATATATATATATATATTATATATAATATATATATATATATATATATATCAATTATTATATATATATATATATATATATATATATATATATATATATATATATATATATATTACATTAATTAGTATATATATATATATAATATATATATATATATATATATAATATAATATATTATATATAATATATATATATATATATATATATATATATATATATATATATATATATATAGTGAGATAGTGAATAATTATACATGAATAATATATATATATATATATATATATATATATATATATATATTATTCATGTATAATTATGTTTTATCTTGAGTGGAAATTCACTGTAGGTGCTTACACAATGGACCGACAGAATCCAAGTTTCGTAAAAGACGGTAGTCAAAATTATGCACACTATCTGCGCTATGTGAACGGCTCTGTGTCACCCGACTATGACCAGAGTGTCCCACGCAGATCAATGACAGATCAAGCAGTGCACTAAAAGAGATTGAGAGTGTCAGGAACGCGAAAATTCAGTGACATCGTTTGTGATTTGGAACGAATTAGCGGGCTATTAATTTAACAGAACAATTATTTTATTTTCAATATACAGCGTATCTGTCATAACTAGATTTGACATTTGTACAAGTTTGTAACTTCTGGAATAAATATAATATTCTAATAGCTTCGTGTATGATAATAGTATGTTTTTATCGCATAAATGACAGGAGATGGCCGCGTTGTCAAAGAATATTTATGTCGATTGCACTCTGACCCTGAAGTGTGACGGGGACCGACTCCTACGTGACCTCACATTCTAATTCTCGCATGATGTGTCCTCTTGTTCACCATTTAACTCTAGCTTTTCCACTCGTCAACTGTTCTATGGTTTTCAGCGTCTCTTGCAATATTCGGGTCATATTCAATTCAGTTTTAAATTTTCACTGGCTGTTGTGGGATGTTGCCAATCGCCGATTGTTGGACTATGTGGCAGGCATTGAGGAAGGAGTGAAAGTGCTCCGACCAACGGTTTAGGGTGGAGTCATTTTCGGTGAGCAGCTCTTTCCCATCATCATTTCGTAAGGGGGTTCTTTGTCTGATTATAGGAGCCATATACGGCTTTAAAGGCTTCGTAGAATCCCCTTTAGCCCCATGAATTTAGCCAACAACAACTTAATATAATGAACTCAACCGCTGTATATTATTCAGAAAACAGCTATTCGGATTGGTCAAAAAGCAGATTACATGGTTCACACAAGACTAAGTTTCTACCTGTTGAAAGCCTTAACTGTGCAGCAGGAAATGGTGCATTTTAATAATATGATGTTTATATACAATGTATACACTTATCTCCAACCTGGAAAACATTATGTTGAATTTCCAGAATGTTAATGACAGTCCCAATCACAATACGTAGTGAATATGTCAATTTTAAAATACTATTTAGTAGAACGTCTAAATCAGCTTAACATGTCAATATAAAACGATCAGACATGTGGAATGATCTTCGCACTAACATTAAATTGTGCAATAATTCGATTTTACATTAAAAAAACAACAATTATAAAGCTTTGCTAATGCTTAAATATAATTAATTATTGTTTTGATTTTATGTTGGTTGTTATAGGTATTACAGAAGCATTGCCAATTTAGTTAGTGGTCTAGTTATTTAATCTAGTTGTTTATTGTGAATATAATATTACACGTACAATTGCCTGCTATGAGAAATGCTAGTTACAAGTTTGTAACTGCTTGCATTTCCCTTCAACATTGTCTAACCGTTCAATCTTTTTCATTATAATTTCTTTGTTCCATTTTAATTAGTGGTGTTGTTTACTATGTGCAAGTCGATTTTAAAAAAAAATAATATGTACATAGTCATTTATTCTATTACGGTGGTCCTAGCAATGTTTTGGCTGCGCTCCAAATTTCATTCGAGAGACTAATTTTGCAATCCACGTATTCAAATAACTAACTTATACTTAATAATTACACAAAGTTAAAAGGCTTGACATGAATGCACTATGAATGAATCATAAGTTACGTTATTTCACATGGCGTATCAGACCCATACTACATCTGGCATCAATGCTTTGTTTCGTATACAGCTGGTACGGGCAAGCGGATCTCCAAAAGCAACACAAAACCATTCGCATTTTGGGCCACCAACATTTGGGTCGCGACCCGGGATTTGATAAAGGCAGATCAAATAGGCATTTGATTAAATGTATTTAAATCAATGGAAATATCAAAACGTGAAACAGCATGTGAAATCATGATGTATCAAATCCGACTTTCATCATAATGTCGGGTAACTTGCAAACCGATTCTTTTCGCATGTTTATAACAGACGCCGGCTGCGTTTGCAGAGCAACACTTATTCTGAGAAGATATTTATAAAAACCAACAACAGAACAGCTAAGCTGCTATGTCAGTTCTCTTGTGCGTACGAGATGTGTCCGGCACGAGGTGAACACAACTGTTGAATACAGACGATTGTGTGAGACCGAGTCGAGACATGCGATGTTGGCACGAATGAACGATTTTTAGTTTATTCTGATTAGCTCCCGTGCTTGTTCATACAATATGGCATTATTTTCAAGAGAAGTCGTTAACGCAAATACTGCTGTGAAATGTTGCTAATTAGCAATGAACCAACTATTTGAGCAATGCAGTGAGAGTGAGAACCCTCGGCTAGCGTATTGTTCCATGCGCCGCTTTCTCTCCTCGTTACGCACGCAACGTTGTTCACCGTCGTGACAATACTGTTGTAGGCCTATATCTTGCAGAAGAGTAGGCTCTATAGCCTGTTTACGCCGTCGTTACGTTTTTCATCCGCTGTTCGACCAATCGCTATAACCGTTCATAACATATACTCTCTCCGTTATTGTACAGGGCCGTTTTTTTTCCATTCGCTTCTTTTCCAATTAAGTGTCTGTCTTGAAGGGAAACTGAAAGAATACATATAATATTCATGTTGTACTCACCCGTGAACGGGGATACTGCCCAATGACATGAATATAAAACATAATATCGCACATAAGAGAGGTACATATTATTTATAATTTATATTATAACATAAGTAATTATATATGCATATTTTTAAATACAACAGTAGGACAATATTATCACCGATACCTCTGTAATATGTCTCATTTCCAAGCCAATTTGTTCATCTATCTGCAGTTAGATGCAGAATAAATAAAAAAGATCTGTATCGTTCGTCGGTTCCCGTGATCGTCACGTTCGAATATAGTCTTGAATCGGTGTCCGAAATGTAGGAGCTCAGGCTCTTTCGTAGTTTAGGAACTGGAGTCTATGGGCGTGTCCGTCCGTCCTGAAGATGTCCACGTCACAGTCGAGCATCTCAATCCATCATTTCTAGTCAAGAAACGCAACGGAAGCAACAGACTAGTCATGGAATACACAGATGTCGGTCGTTACAGTAAGCCACCTCCCGCTTTTATGCCGGATGTAGACAGCACCCTACACAAAATTCGCAGAGTAGAAACGCATAACGTCCATCGCCGGCCCCCAAGGCATATTAATTTAACATAAGTGATTCACAAGAATACAAATTCAATATAAGATATATATTTAGTTTAACATTTAACACATCTTGGTGGAGCCCAACTAGAAAACTCAGCGTAATCAGAGTAATTGCTTCGATATGTCTCCGATATTTGTCCGTAGTCAAATTCATCCTGGTATAAGTGACTGACCACTCCGCTCAAATATGTCAAATTGCGGTCGTAGTTTTAAAATAAAGTCTTGCAGAACTATTACAGAACTGGAGAGATTCTTTGTCAGCTTATAATTTATAGTCTACATCCGAGATGTAAGCCTACTGTATCAAAACATGATAATTTCTACGTAAAGTAACTTTTGCTGATGTGTTGTCACAGACAACACGCGAATGACCCTATGTAGCGTACGGAATGTTTAACTAATCATGTTAACAGGTTACTTTCATATATCACAATGTCTTCCTTTGATTACAAGTGAGTGTTTCAATCACTTATGATTGTGATTAAAACATTCACTTGTAATCAAAGGAAGAGAATGTGATATATGAAAGTATTCTGTTAACATGATTAGTTAACAATTCCGTACGCTACATAGGGTCATTCACGCGCACCAGGGGGTGTTGCGGCGTCAGTACCAGTCTACAGTACCCTTGGCACATCCCTTCGCAAAACTCCTCTTTTTAGCCTCAGCTAGTAAAATCTTTCACGAGGAGTGTGATTGTTCTACAGACATGTGATATAATTATAAATTATTTCAACCATATGCTACTCGTGTTACATGCAATGTTTATGACGCGAATGGATCGTTATATTGAGATTCCCACCAGTGTGTATCCGTCTTCACGTTGGGGCTAGAATTTGCGCTGTTCCACGGCTGGCGACTGGCGATATCAATTGCTATAACCTTATAGCTCGACTCCGCTCACTTCAACGGTTTGCGGAGGCGATCAGACATGGATACAGTAGCGCAGTGCAACGGCGCCCGGGTGCATAGAGTTTAACATGTACACAGAATCTTTTTAACGTCCAACATAATATAGGATTCTGGATAGTTTTACTGGTGTCATTAATTCCTTCTAATATTTGTTGACTCAATTCCGCAGCAGTAACGCCATTTTCGAATTTCTTAGTCTCCATCGTGTCTGAAACACTATTTTAAGGACGTTTGTTACAACCAATAAAGTAATAATCCCCTGTTAATGTAATAACTGCCTGATAATGTAATAAAATCGCCTGATAATGTAATAACTGCCTGATAATGTAATAACATCATCCGATAATGTAATAAACTTGCTGCCTGATAATGTAATACTTTTTGCCTGATAATGTAATAAACTCCTCTTGCCTGATAACGTAATAACTTTCGCCTGATATATAACGTACACATTTTACTTAGGACTTAGGTGTTTTCGTGGATTTCATGGTGGTTTCTTGCACTTAGTGCCTATTGTCTATTTCGCCTATTTCGCAATACTACAACGTTTGCTAGTGGGACCATTTGTAGATTATATCCAATATGCTGGTTTCAAATCTGACATTTGTCCCAGCAGGTCAGCATTTTGAGTTATGCATTCTCACACCATCTATGAATGGCGGGTTGGTCGTAATATGCTACTTTACGACAGTGGGCTTCATTGATAACGAACTTGTCGGCGCTCATCCTGGTATCGATGATCTCACAAGTGTTCCCTTTCCATGCTATAATGTCAGGGTATCGAATGCCCACAGGCGCGGGGTTTACCGGCTCAATCCTAGTGTGTCAGCAAGATGAAGAAATGGTTTATTAAGGAATGTTTTACACATGTTTTATTACGGATTTTTTCGACACTTTCGTGTCTGGCAATTCTCGCATGATCAGATGAATATATATATATATATATATATATATATATATATATATATATATATATATATATATATATATATATATATATATATAATTTTATATAATTTATATATAATTTAATAATAATAATAATACATAACACACACACATATATATATATATATATATATATATATATATATATATATATATATATATATATATATATATATATATATATACATGCAGACATACATCTGCGTTTAGCAATTTGAAGAGCAATCGAGAGGAAGGCCGGCGAGGCGATGAAAAGCCGAACTAGTCGGCAGCAGATTGCGCAAATAGATATAACATGTAATAGAGGAATGCATTGCAAAATATATGTTTGCATCGTGGTCGGACTGCCTATTTATTTAATGTAGCTGAGTCTTGCTTGTGCCATATCAAACTCACTATGATTTCTTCACAGTTATTCTTGGTACTATTTGGTAAATTGTTATTTCGTGGTATTTAGATGAACGCATACTTACCTAGGATACTTTGCGCATAACCTAAATGAACCGATTTTCGAACATGTGAAAGGGATCGCTTTTTTCAAATGGTGTTATTAGTCCGTCGGTAAATGTTAAATAATTCAATCTTGTTATGTTTTTGGGTATAATCTTGGCAACAGGTTTTAAAAGCATCTAAATACTATATAGAACTTAAAAACCCTTGTTGCAAATTTTTATATTTGGTCCCATAGTGATTTAGCGGCCATTAAAAAAATTGCCGCCACATTTTATTTCGCCGTACGTTAATAATTGTTTAATCTAGAGAAATAATTGTGATGTTTAGATATATGTTCTATGGGACAAAGATTTCAAATAAACCATGTTTGGAACTTTCCGGCTATCGCGTCCACCATTTCTAAAGATGACAAATGTCATAATATCTCAGAAACTACGTCACATTGAACAATAATGTTGATGACATTTTTTAGCTTAGTGGATAGCGATATACACCGATGTATATTTAACCTTCATTAACATTCATATATGCGTCCGGCTCAGCCATTTATCCATATCTTAAGAACTACGTAATCTAGAGCCAAAAATGTATGTCAAGATGTGAGGTTTTTAGAAATAATGATTTAGATTGTATTACTGTTAACCTTTAGTGACTTTCAAATATCCGCCATTTTGTAATATCCGCCATTTATTAAGATGGCGCCCGACAAACTCTCTAAAAGTATTATATCCATAGCTTAGGAACTACGTGGCTTAGAGACCAAAACGTTACGTCAAAATACAAACTTTTTATAAGTAATTATGTGTTGTATTACCTTTGACTTATTCGTCATTCTAATAGATGGCCCCATCAAACAGTGTTATTTCTGTATATTAAGTGAGCCTGTTTTCCCTATGTCTTAAGATCTACGTATCGTTGAACCGTTGAAACTGTTTGGAGACAACGATTTAAAGATGGCTCTTAGATATTCTGTAAAACGGACAGTGTTGGCCAATTCAAACATTGGTTTATTTATTTCACAATTATGCCATAGCATATTGAAAACTCCCAATATGTTCATCCACCCCCACCCCACCCCATAACACATGGCGAAATGTATAACTTAAAATACTGACCTGTTGGGACATGTCTTACTTCAGATTCGGAACCAGCATATTTAATTTAATCTAAAAAGATCCCACTAGCAAAAGTTGCAGTATTACGAAATAGACGAAATAGACGAATTGGACTAAGTGCTAGAAATCAACATGAAATCCACGAAAACGACTAAGTCCTACGTGAAATATGTACGTTATTACATTATCAGGCAAAAGTTATTACATTATCAGGCAAGAGGAGTTTATTACATTATCAGGCGAAAATTATTACATTATCGGGCGATGTTATTACATTATCAGGCAGTTGTGTTATTACATTATCATGCATTTTTATTACATTATCAGGCAATTATTACAATAACAAGCGATTATTACATTATCGGTTGTAACGACGTTTACTACAGGTGACAAGCGTAATTTGCCAACTAAGCGTAAACAAACTCGTTCCTTTTGATAGGTCATGTCGTCGGATGTTGTCAATGAAATACAGTGCCTTAATATAAGAAATATATCACATACCGGATATTTTAGTTTACTCCTACTCGAAAGCAGGTATGTAACATAAATCTTGCACGTCAGCTACAGTCGTTTCCATTGGTCGCCTGACACGTGACATGGAATGGTCGTATATCACCAGAGCTGGAGTCAGATTGACGACGGACACTTGCTGATGAACAGACGTATTTACATGAGGTCTCCGTGAAACTGAGACAGTCGCCAGCATTTACCAAAACTGTCCAAGACACTGCGTATTGCAACGTTATCAACTACCAAGTTGATCACTGCCTTCTTCGAAGATATCCTCATAGTACACGTTTCAACGTAAACGTGTCACTCGTATACAGTTGGAGGCACGGCATGCCGTCAACTGTAATTTCCGGAAGGTGCGCAGTGATTAATGCCAAACTGCGAAGCCTTCACAAGCGAGTCGACTGATTGTGAAATATATGGAATCCCTTAACGATACTACATTTGAAAGCAACTCCACATTTTGGAATGTTGACTTCGTTACCAGCATTTCTGGCAACAGCACATCTGTAGTTGCGACGACACAGTACTGGCGCGCATGGATAGGTAGCATTGTCATTGCCGCGATGGTCTTTGGCTTTCTCAGCAATGTTCTAGTGGTTGTGGTGCATTTCCATCATCTGACCACGTCCACAAGAGTATACATGATGTGGCTGGCTGTGGTGGATGCAACAGTATGTCTTGCAGCAGGCTTCGGAGCGAAATTAAACTTTGAAACCTTGTTTGGAGCCGTCGTTCGCATTGGCATCGTGTATGTCGTATCAACTGCAGCAATATTCTCCACGATCTTGCTGACATTCGTGGCGACGGAACGGTTTGTGGCGGTGCTGCGGCCACACACCTACAATCGCAGCTCCCGACGGGCGATAAGGGCAGTGGCGGTTGTAGGAGTTATCGGAGCAACGTACGCGGCGGTAGTAGTTACTGCCAAGATGCTTAGTCTTGATGTGCTACATATGTCACTGCGCTTCGTTCTTGTAACGTCTACCATCGGAGTCATTGTTATTTCCTATTCCGTTGTGACGATGGTCTTATTGAAACGCAGTCTCGAAAAGGCGAAATCGCAGAAGAAATCCAGAAACGCGGTAGGTGTAGAGCTAGAAACCAAATCGTCATCAGCCAGGGAGATGCAGCCGGAGGTAATTGCGTCTATCTCCACGTTCACTACGCTCACGAAGGTAACCAGCGCTGTTGAAACGCGTCGCGTAAAATCAAAGGTAGTTATAAGCACGTCGTCACACAGCAATCTGTTACTGTTGTTCGTCATCACGGCTTTATACATTGTCTGTTGGACGCCGTTTTGGCTGTAATCGATCGGATTTCCGATACATGTTGAACTTAGCCGACTTTACCTCTTACATCCCGTTGTCAATCTACTGGTCTACAGCTTCATGAGTTCAACCGTTCGTGATCTAGTGCGTCAATTCTTCCGGGAAACACGCAACAAACTGACTCGTTGCTGTCAATGACACTAAACGAATGTGTGTTCGCTTAAGACACCACTGTCTGCGACAACTGGGCCAGTATTCACATTTTGGCGTCGAAACATCGTAAGTTACGGTGCAATAGGAAGCTAAATGTTTCGAAAGTGTTGTCTTTGTTCATTCATACAGATATTTTCTCGTTATTTTTGTATTACAATCTCGCCAACCTGTATTTAATAAATATTGTGTACTTCATTGACACTCATATGTGTTTCTCTATTTTTAGTGGCCGTAGAAATTCATTGCATAAATACCATCTCTGAAAGTGGATTCCGCATCTATGCATTACTAGGAACAATAAACCCGCTAGGTTCGCGTCGGTAGGCCGGTTGCCGTTCGTACTCATTAGGCTTTTTCTGCTCACGAGGGGAGGTCCAGAAAACTTCTTTTATGAGAATCGTGTCAGTAATTCATGTGACGGGAAGCTATATTTTTCTGAGACGCAAGATGACAGAGAATGCCAACGTTTTAGGTTAGTTATTTAATTTTGCTTTTGACGAATGAATATGCGATAAGTTCGGATAATTATATCTTCGTATTGGTTTAATGAAGTTTTGTGAAATTTGAGTAGTAGTTAGACGAATATTTAATAAGAAGACTATGACAACTTCATACAAATCGCATGTAGCGTTTTGCAGCGAAGTCGGTTTGAATTTATCGTCCATTATTTCGGGACTGCGCTGACACTGTGACTGCCAAATGTGAGTAATGTAATATCTAATCTAACTGCGTCTTTGAACACGATACTATTTTAAAATGCTATTTAGGTGTGAATGTATAGCTAAATATATAATCTTTCTAGTGAGATTATTATTTTTAATGTATGTTTAGTTGAGCACCATCTCGATACTACGTGTTAGCACAGAGAGCTTAACAATACAAATCATAATGCCGCTTATAGTGACTGACCAGTAGGCTTATAAAGAAACATATTTGTTTAATGTCATGCTTCTAATAAAGCATATGTAAAGATTATCGATGCCTGTGGAGTATAATATATTGAGTCAGTAAACTTGTATAAAGACTTACATAAAATAGGTCTCCGTTAAGGGTACACTTCCATCGTGATGCAAGAAATTTACTGTGCCCCGAAGACAATTTTGTTGAGTAGAAAAAAGTAGCTAAAGCTCCGAAAAATACTCTAGTAAATAGACGAAATATAGGTAATAATGGATGCTATTTCAAGGTCTAACCCTTCTTAAAGACACACTATATTGGGGTCACATTTTTTTTCTCAAATATATTTTGACCAGCTATAAGGTCATAATAATGTCTAACTGCATTTCAACTGAGTGTTCTAGCCTCAATATGAACGTATGTCACATAACAGGTCACAAAGTTTCTATAATTTTCTGTAATTTAAAATGCAATAATTTCTTGTTACACGAATTTTAATAAATTCTGTAAACGGTATCTTATTACTTATTATACATACGATCGACTTGTACCATCATAAACATGGTATAATTATTATTTGTTGCAGGTCCCTAGCATTACGCCAATACAAAATGTCATAATAAAATGTAAACAACCGGGACCAGCCATTACACATGGTCATCTACATATTCTCCAACATAATTACACTATTTGTTTATAAACAAATTCACACATTCTTGATACATGTTTATAAAACAAATATTACACGATATGAATGTGTGGATTGTTTAAAATGGTTATATAAGAAACATTCCCAGTGCATTAACAAATTAGCTTTTACATCTGACACTATCCTGTGAGTTTGTAGCGAGACTGTGTAAATTATGTATATATAAATGATATTCAGCATAGTGCACAAATATTGTGCCAACACATCTTTATTGATTGTACATTGTATTCCAACATAATATATTCAAACAATAACAGTATTATAGTTATGCAAATGCACCTACTTTTATGTTAACACAATGAGTATGATGTGTGATATGGCGATGTGTGGCTATTCATAAAGTAAACTGCAGACCTAATACAACATAACATCGCCTACACAGAATCAGTTACTACTTCTATTTCCAAGGTGCTAATAATCAAATGTTCCCCAAAACGACTGACAATTTTGCATTGATCCAGACGAGTGACTGAAACGTAGCCGTGTTAGAATATTTTTGTGTGCCAGGAAAACGGAATATTTCACCAATAGAAATGGATCAGGATGGAGATGAAGTGTCACAGATGGTAAATATATGTATTTTTTCTCCTCTAGTACGAAGATAACCAGTTTATTTGATAAATCGAAGTCACAGAGAGCCATAAAAATAGCCAAATGCACTTTCACCGGCTTCGACCGTAACGGCGACAGAGGCTCTGTAAGTTTTCATTGATATGCTATTATTACATCCGTAATCAAGTCTATGAATATAGAAGATACATTATCTGTTTTGATATTGCAATGAGTTTAAGTCAACAATTCCGACAAGTTAAGAATCTGCAGTAGATTTATTTCACAATAACATAGGTTGTTTACCGTGTGCTTACGAGCACGTGGTTCCTGCGGTTGGTGGCACAGGGAGCATCGCGTTATCGTAGTAGCCAAACATATTGTCTGTATAAACTCACCAAGGCGATAATCACCCCATTCGGCTTATATGTCGTGAGCTATATTTGTAGACCAGGGACATTTCATATATTGTAGGTATTTATTTATGGCTTATTATCTGCTTAACATTAAGTTAAATATAAATGTGCTTACTAACATTAAGTTATACACGTTTTATTTCTTACACTTAAATACAGGACCTCACCAATGTGACATTGACAGAAAGGGACATTTATAGGGCCTCTCTTGCTGGAAGACATCCAAACAAACTCACCAAGCAGGAGTTGAAATTCTGGATGGACTGCAGAGCAACAAGTCACAAAAAGTTGAAAACTAATGCAGAACTTGTTACCAGGTATGTAGTAATATATGCATTTTGTGTGTGTCTTGATATGCCTGCTCTGCTGGTTATGAACTTGTATATTGTGACTCATATAAACTTTTCAAATCTATTTATATATATTTAAAATATCAAATTACTTTATAGACTAATCGGGCTTTCTTTCCTCTATTTTTTAGGGCAAATAGGAATACAGCATTATGGTATACTGATCCTGCAATTTTTGCCTGAATATTGTGTGTATTGTGGCAATGGGGAATTTTGGGCAACCAGGTGATACATATGCAGACATAGGACGACCAAACGATCTTGTTTTGTATGAAAATTGCTACTAAATTATCTGTCTGGCTATCATATAAGTGGTTCCTGTTTTGTATCTTTTTATAGTTCTCGAGGTATAAAGGACTGATGTTGTTGTAGTCGACCCAACTCCTGACCTGCTCTACACAAAGAGGAAGTCGGAATCATCCTCCAAACACACGGCTGATTGTGAACAAAGCAAGAATGGTGAAACTGCACACGCAGAAAGCGTCAATCAACCTACGTCTGGATGGCAGAAGGTTATTCCACCAGGGATAACCTTCAATGACATTTACATCAATGACTATGTGCTCAATTCTGCAAACTGTGTCTCCAGATATGTGATGCGTTTATGGAGTAATTACATTGAGTTGGCATCAACATCTTCATGGGGTGATTCAGGACTACAGCTTTGGTAGTTGGGAGTGACTGTAGTTGTGATGACACTGGTTGAATAGCTAGATGTCACAGTTGCTGTGGCAGTTGTTGAACTGTTTTTTGTCACTCTCTCCTTCCATCGACTATTGTTCCTGTTAAATAGAGATAGAATGGAGTGTTTTCAGAAATTTTCGACCACGATACGTTATTCTGAAGTCACTGTCAACAAAATGACGAGAACATATAATTGTGTGAGATGTGATTTGGAATAATGGTCCAACATCTCTGCCAATTTTTACAATCCCTATTTTTAACAGTTTGGCATCTTTCGGCAAAACATGGAATGTAACAGAATTCCCATTGTCTGTCACATATCCTGGTGTGTTGCAGTCCGGAACACAACAATTCTGTTTACTTTTATTCCTCTTCAGTGGCTTTCTGACATCCATCTTATGGTAATTTATTCTGAAAATATAAATTGATGCATTGAATTGAATTGCTCATATTAAATGATAGCCAGTAATAACAAATAATGTCATTGTAGTCCTTTCTTATTTCAATTAACATTTATAAACACTAAAGCGGAGCCAGATCTACATGCCCGGACTTGTTTGTACATGATTGCATCATTACATGGTACAACAAATGATGAGTATCACGCAAGTAAATAAGCTGTCAAATCTGACATCTCTGTGAAAACAAAGTCTCCCTCACCAGTCTGCTTTGACCCAGATCTATCCCGCCATGTGCTTTGAGCCGACATGACAAATATAAATAAACGTTTGTAAATCACATTTCTAGTCAAACGATAATATAACATGCTTAGATACTTACTAATTCGTGAATTGCGACATGTTAACTTTCCAATGCAACCAAAGACATGACGATTATTCCATATGTAGTCGGCATTTTGTTCATATTTCTGGACGACTCTCATAACAATATCGATCATGTGAAAACTGCGGCGTGGCTAGACGGGTCTCTACCCAATTCGTTAGTTTCTCCCACTGCCGACAGATGGCGGGATGGTGGTGGAAAAGATGTATTCCGATCAATATAAAGAAGATTACTAACATACTGCTTTTACCAATACATTTTAAAATACCACATAATCTATTTGTATATAATTTGACATACTATTGATGTGCATCCTTCTTTTTCAAAAATAAATACCATTATGAAAATTGTGTGACAATGAATATTAAAAACACTGTAATATTATAATAATTCTAGATGTCATTAGAAAACAAGAAACACCGCTGATGGGAATAGACAGATGTAATCAAAGATCGACTTGAGTACATAATGAAATGTTAGAACAAAAACATAAGACAGCTATTGATTAATATATACTAGAAATTGTTGTATAACTATTCAAGGAGTCTGATGTAATTATAGGTGTAATGTGGATTTATACTGTTGCTAATATGTTTACAAGTTAATTATGATGATACACGCTTAATGGCAACACTCAATCCTTAATTACGATTACTTTACTGACAAAAAGGCAGACGTTAACATTAACACCAAAAACCAAGAAAAACAAAATGTCGATTTTCAATGTTACTTTTGAACATGCACATTAACGCTCTTGGCAAGAAGAAAGCAGCGATATATGGCAGCACTTGAAAAACATAATATATGATCTAGTGCGTTAGGCATTCTTTGAAAACGTGGTAGGGGCATATTGTCTTACATGGGCGTATTACCGCGTCGTACCCTAATTACTTTCATAATTTTAACATTATGTTTCTGGCCTTTTATACACTGTATGAGATCGTAGTCATGCAGGAATCACGTTGCCCAGGGTCATATGCATAGTGCATGTTTTTACAAAATTTTGATTTTGTCAGTTAAATTTCACTAAAGGGAAACAAAAGTCAATGTTTTGATCATACGGGGGGTTAACAGAGTTAATAAAAAGTAATAACTTCCAACAACAATCATATTTTTAACGTCAGTGGTTTACCAGGAAAAAAATGTAGAAAACATAGCCATAGAAAGTCTACAGACTACGCCATTTTAGAAACAACTTATCGTTAAGTCTTCTTGGTCAGCGAGAAATGTGCATGCATGCGTATTATTATCTGTTACTTTCTGACCTAACCACGAAAACGACCGCCAACAGCTGCCAAACTTATCCTCACATTTTTACATACCTACACATATACTACATTACAAAAAATCACTTGTATTCCTCTAATAACGAAGAAAATTCACAACAAAAGAATACACCAGTTTACACCAGTTCTCCTGAAACTACACTGGCTCCCGGTGAAACAACGTGTGCAGTACTCAATCCTGCTTCTGGTGTTTCGTGCACAACATCAACTGGCGCCACCTTACCGACCTGCTTGAACAAAGAGCTACGACAGTGTTACGCTCAACCGCAAACAATGACTTCTAAATGGCGCTGTGGTGGTCCCAGATTCGACCAGTCCAGGATTCGTACGAATCTGGGACCGCGACGGTAGCGGTCCCAGATTCGTACCGAGCCAGGATTTGCGTTTGTTACTAACGTAGTTTTCCGTTAGTAATACATCAAGTATTGAAATAATATTGTTATCACGCACATCTTAAATAAAAATGGGTTAACTTATGTGATCATTTTCACTCACTCGAGCGTGTTGTGTTAATTAGTCGAATCTCGGCCCGGGCATGACGTATGCCGTTGCACTACGTCAGAGCGCGTCAGAACAGATAAAAGCGACAATTGCGCATGCGCGCGCATGCGCGATATGCGTTTAGACGAATATTGGACTGGTCGAATCTGGGACCACCACACCGCCATCTCGCAGCCGGTACGGTGATAGAATGTTCTCAGTAGCAGGTCCACGACTGTGGAACTCTCTCCCTGCTGAGATGAAGAAAACCTGTTGCCTCGTGACTTTTAAAAGACTATTGAAAACCTACCTATTCCGGGCTGTGTATGAAGTGTAGGCACCTGTCAGTTTATTTAATTGTTATTTTATTTTTACCTTTTTATTATCTTGTACATGTTTTACATTAATTTTACATAATGTCATACTCATTACTTTATTATCAATATACCATTAATTTTAATAATTATCTTTAGCTAAATTGTTTATTTTATTATTTATTACTATTACTTTTTATAAATATTTTATATATTTTATTTACCTTAACAAACTTAATATTATAATTCTACGACACATGTATACATACTCATGTACAGCGCCTCCGAATGGATATTTCTAGGTTTATGGCGCTTTATAAATGTTCATCTTCTTCTACGGGATTTGCATTTTACACTGCTGTACGTTGTGGTTTCACAGCAGTTCGATAAGTACTTATATCTGTCAAGTTGTCTAAATGTACATAATCATAAGACATGTATACATTTGCCCCCAAACAGGTTGTTCTGCGCGAAAGATGGCGTTCTTCATTACTAGTCAAGATCGCCAAACACAAGTACTACCCGCCGATGCCATAACACCCACCACAATAATCGATTAAAATGCATGATTACCGTGATAATTGTTACTGGCAAAGAATTCCACTGCTTCTGGTTGTAAATATCCTTCGGAAAATATAACTGTAAAACACTATTTGGGGACAGTCCGATTATTACAACCAAACACAACAAAAAATCCTATATGTTAAAATCGATGATAATAGACTTCCTGCCCCCAAGTGCCCCCAACCACGGACTTATATGCACTGGACTGCTGTCTCCGGGTTCAAAGCCGCTAGAGTAGCGCAGCAAGTTACTTCCGGTTGTCTGCTGGTTGCCGTCAATTTCGCAGTTGACCGCAGGAAAACATCGTTTTAATAAGACATTTTGATAAACCTTCCATGACACGTATGTTTAATAAAATCCTAGCAAATACATTGTTTGAAAAGTTGTTTTGAGTGAAGTATTGACGATTTTAAACGGCTAAAATGCGTTGCCGCGAAAACATCATCGACCCAACTTGGCAACTACGAAGTACTACTACCACTAGTCCGTGTTGCAATTTATCAGTAAATGAAACCGTGGCTGCTTCGGTGGTTGGGGCAAACCCAGACTAGGGAAGGAAACAATTTATCAGTTTTAATCAAAATGAATGACTTGGGTTTAGTTACAGCCACGAGATGGACTTTAGGACCAGGGCCAACAGTATACAGATGGTCCCGAGACAACCCAGCCCCTCCACACCCCATGATCGTTACGGAAAATATAGTAGGCAGCCCTGCTGTAGGTACTTCAACAAAATTACCACAGGATATAGGCTTAAATGAAAGGTAATAAGTTACAGATCACATAACTATTAATTTTATTACGATACCTTTATTAGATCCAAAATTATTGCAATTTAAAGACGACACAATTGCGCTAAATTTGTGTATCTTATAATGGTAAAATAAGCTCATTTTTGTTTCTGTTGATAAGTATTCGAATAAGTGACTTTAAAATGGCATAACGTTGTAATTTATAGAACTATTAAAATATTGTTTGCAACATTTTGAAATACATTGAATGGAGTAATACATTTTCAATACTGATGTTTTTTCATACTAATTAATCCAGTTAATTAGCTAATATTAGTTAAGTAGTGCACCAAGTTACCAGGCCAAAACATTCTAATTAAGACCAGCCGAGTCCATAAATATGAAGATATTTATACATATTATGCAGTGTGCATAACCACATTTATTACGAGAATAAATACATATTAACTAGTCATGTAATAATAATTAGTTAATAGGTGATTATTAGCAGGCAACCTTGACAGACAGAAACTTTTTTTGTAAAATGCCACAATGTCCATGAATATGTTTATAATATTATATAAACATGAAATTTGTAAAACCACCTTACTTATGGTAAGAGATATAAATGAAACAATTTTGTAATAACAAATCATTAATAATAAATAAATTAATAAATCAATATATAATTAGCAGCCGTACTTTGTATATACACATGAATAAACGGCCATAATGTCCATAATTATTAAGACATGTCCACATTAATTACGGTAGTAAATATACATTAGCCAGAAATTTCACATTAACACCAACTTAATTAATAAGTTAATATTGGCTAATGTTAGCATGTTAACTCGGCAAATGGCTATGTTTTGATGAAAGCCTGCAGTAAATAATTATGAAGTAAATATAATTTATGCAATATTTAGAACCATATGAAACATTACGATCAACCATCAGTAAATACATGTCATTAAATAATAACTTTATTAATAAATATTATCTAAATAACAAACTCAACAGATTAATGCTTGACAATGAAGCACAGTTGTCATATTTCACTTGTTTATGAGTGACCGTGTGTTTACAGGTTGGACAAATACTGCACACTCAGTAGAGACCAGTAATACATGTTTACCGTTTCATAATATTCTGCATTTCGACATGATCTTGATGAAGTAATGTTTATAAATGTTCACAGTGTTTCGTCACCGACTCCAACATCTCGTGTGCCAAATGCTGCTTTCTGGGTTACCATCCATAGGGATAAAGTGCACGATGAAGAAGCTGCTCACATTACTCCACCTCACAATACTGTCTTTTGCAATATTCACAATATTCTGCAAGATCACACAGGAATGTTCATAATCCAGTGTGTCCTGTGTCGTACAGAAACCATCTAATTCCAGTGCCCTCTAATTAAGTTGTAAAGTGATGTCTGTATTATTCAATGTGTATTATGTGTCACATTCAGCGAGATAAATTGTGTAAAATTATTTAGTGTATGCAGATGATGCCTATGATATATTGACGACTTTGTAGGCTATGTACCTTCACAGTTAACTGACAGATAGTTTTGTTCAGGCAATGCAATAATGCTGTGTTTTTGTCTATTAACACTGCAGTGTACATGTCATGTTCACAGGAACTGTATCTTTAGACAGCATAGATATGTTGCTGTGTCATCTTCAGCCAGATGAAGCTTGTAATAATGCATACACGTAATGTGTGTAACTTTCAGGTGCGAGATTTCTGAAATAAAACAATTCTAAGTGCATGTAATAACTACAATAATGAATCAAACACATTATGTCAGAATTATTGTATATCCATGCCAAGCATTTAAATACATAAACTAGAAATAACAAATACACAATTCTTAGTAATGCTTACATTTCTAGAAGTAAATTTAATGCATTATTATTAATTATAATTAGGAATAGTTGTAGTGGTATTTTATTCACAATAATAAAACAGGATCAGAATAAATAAATTGCACATGAACAATCATCAAAATATAAATAACACAAATCAATAATAAATACAAGCGAATGGCAGTCAACATTGAAAACAGTTATCAATGCCTAACTGGGCTTGGGCCTAGCCCTAGGTATAGGCCAAGCAAGGGCAGGTATAAACTGACAGCACAGAATGACAGATCGGTTAAATGATCGGCTGCTGTTAAACTGGCTTGAGATTAACAAATTATTATGAGTATTTAAACATTACATATAATTCCAATATATGAACTTACACCCATAGCAAGACTGGTTAAAACTTGCGTAACTTGCCCAAGAAAAAACTTATCCTTGCCTTCGGTATTGTTTACGCCATTACGCCGGCACCCCAATGCATATTATAAGTCATGTACGACGAAAATAGAATTAAATAACCCATTTAGAACTACACTGGAGATAGCCATAACATTTACCAAACTAGGTACAGTCATCGTTTAGGAACATTCTCACTATTATTGAATTAAACAGTTTTATTCACGCAAGAATCCTCTCGATGTTCGGCAACTGATGGGGAGTTTTCAAACTGGAAAGCGGTTTTGAGTGGAGTACCGCAAGGATCAGTACTGGGACCTATTTTATTCTTAATATATATCAATGATTTGGATGATGACATAACAAGCAAGGTGTTGAAGTTTGCGGACGACACAAAAGTGTTTAGGAAAATTAAAAGTGATGCAGATAGACAGCATTTACAAGATGATCTTAATAAGTTGATAGAATGGTCTGAGAAGTGGCAAATGCTGTTTAATTTTGGAAAGTGTAAGTGCCTTCACACAGGACATGGGAATGAAGATGCACAATATACAATGGGTGATGCTGTACTAAATACTACCTTAAAGGAAAAGGACTTAGGGTTAACTATTAGTGCTGACATGAAGGTATCAGAGCAGTGTGGAATTGCAGCAGCGAAGGGAAACCAAATTCTTGGATTAATTAGGCGAAATATAGTGTACAAAGAAAAAGAACTAATAATACCGCTGTATAAAACAATAGTTAGGCCTCACTTAGAATATTGTATACAAGCATGGAGGCCATATCGCAAGAAGGATATTGATATGCTAGAAAGAGTACAAAGGAGAGCAACCAAAATGATACCAAAACTCAGGAATATTAGTTATGAAATGCGTCTAAAAGAATGTGGTTTAACAACACTAGAAACCAGAAGATTGAGAGGAGATCAGATTGAGGTGTTTAAAATATTGAATGGATATGAAAATATTGACAGAAATATTTTTTTCACACGTCAAGGAAGAGAGAAGGACTAGAGGACATGGAGTTGCATTAGCAAAGAAGCAGTGTAGACTAGATATTAGAAAATTTTCATTTTCACAAAGAACAGTAAACGAATGGAACGGATTATCAGCTGATTGTGTAGGTGCTAGTAGTGTTAATATATTTAAAAATAAAATCGACATATACCTAAGACGGGCGGGGTATACTTAGATAGATAGGTTGGACTCTCGATAAGCCAAATGGCTTCCTAGTCCACCTGCCATCTATAGTTGAATCTCTAGGTGACAATCTTATTAAATCTTGTTAAACTCCATCCCAGTGGCTCGCAGACCGGAAGTGGGGAGTACCTCTTATGCGCTCGTGACCTTTGCAGCCAACTCCGGCGCTCGCGAAGCGCCGCGAGCGGCGGAGACAGCAGTCCAGTGCATATAAGTCCGTGACCCCAACCTTGTTTTCGAGCGCGAGAGTTACATGTTAAATAGTATGTAGCATGCAAGATGCCATGTACATACTACGTCTACGATATATAAAAAACTATACGACAGCTGCGCCAGCGTTTGATTCCAGAAACTGGATACATGTTACATTGTAGCTGTTTTACTTGCCAATGATAAGCGTAGTCGGAACTCGGAACTAGCTGACAGGGGGTTGCGCGGTAAATGAATTCAAAACGAGGCGTCCACCTTGCGCTTGTTTCTTTGGGTCAGCCCAGCTCTGTCAAGATGCGATTCGTGGTTCGTGCTGTCCTTGTGACATTTCTCGCAATTTGTCAACTCGAGGATGTATTTAGCAAAAGTAATATAATTCGACAGCCTCGTTTGAAATCTTCCGAAATAAGGAGATATCGTCTGAACAAATGTGTTAACTGCATGAAGGCATTCACTTTGGGACGGCCTGGCCTGAAGTTCAACAACACTGAATACATGTATGCCGTGGTAAGTTTGATCTGAGAAAATATTAGGCGTAATTTAACTGCAACATATTAGGAAAAGGTGGGTGTAGTTTAACTGAAGGACTGCAAAACATTAACAGTAATCGGTAACGCCATATATTATAATATGTACAATGTAATGATAATTTGATAATTCTTTTTGAATCGATGCGATGCCGATGCGATGGCTGCGCGGTAAATGCGATGGCGATGGCGTTAGCCGTTACAAAACTGGTCCAAACCTGTGGCTGTGCCTGGCTGTGGCATGCATGTTTGTGCAACAATTACCATATCAACATAAACTACATAATAAAAAGTATGACGTAACATTCGTAACATGACTACTACTTCGTCTTTGCCAACTTTGCACAGTCGATTTAAGAAAAATATAACTGGGACAAGATGGTTTGACATAGTCATAGACGGATAGTGAGTGTTATACTTATAAACACTATCAAATGTGTCTCATATATGCTACAATAAACATACACACCACTGTAGCAATACCAATGCGGGTTAATAATGTATTCGTACGGTAAGGCCCACCTGAGCTCCCGCTCCGAAGTACATTGTAACATCCCGGTAGGGGCGTCAGGGACAGGGACAGAGTAGATTCGTCTCACGAATCTGGTTCGGTGTTTACCAGGGAAGATATTAGCATATTACCAGTACTTGAGACTAAGTTCGAAGGGAGAGAGTTTGACTATTAGGACAATTAATTGTAACCCCAACAATGGTAGCTATGAAAATAAAAGATATGAAGGATAATAAATCACCTAGAGTGGATGGGATTTTCCCCAAATTACTATTGGAAATTGTAGAACAAATCAGCATACCGCTTGCAACAGTGTTCAATTTGTCATTAGAGGAGGGAATAGTTCCATTAGAGTGGAAAGAAGCAAACATACCATTATTTAAAAAAGGTTCGAGAAACAAGTCAGAGAACTATAGACCAGTGAGTTTAACATCGGTGATTTGCAAACTATTAGAAAGACTAATTAAAGACCACCTGGTTGATTTTGTTGTAAAAAATAAATTGATAAACCCATCTCAACATGGGTTTTTAAAAGCGAGGTCATGCTTAACAAATATGTTATGTTTTTTGGAAGATGTCACAAAGTGGGTAGATGAGGGATCACCAGTAGATATAATCTATTTGGATTTTAAAAAAGCCTTTGACAAAGTGCCACACCAAAGACTACTACTTAAACTAAAGGCCCATGGCATAGGAAATGGTATGATCAACTGGATAGAAAAATGGCTCATTGATAGAAGACAAAGAGTAGTAGTTGATGGGGAGGTTTCAAACTGGAAATCGGTTTTGAGTGGAGTACCGCAGGGATCAGTACTGGGACCCATTTTATTCTTAATATATATCAATGATTTGGATGATGACATAACAAGCAAGGTGTTGAAGTTTGCGGACGACACAAAAGTGTTTAGGAAAATTAAAAGTGATGCAGATAGACAGCATTTACAAGATGATCTTAATAAGTTGATAGAATGGTCTGAGAAGTGGCAAATGCTGTTTAATTTTGGAAAGTGTAAGTGCCTCCACACAGGACATGGGAATGAAGATGTACAATATACAACGGGTGGTACTGTACTAAATACTACCTTAAAGGAAAAGGACTTAGGGTTAACTATTAGTGCTGACATGAAGGTATCAGAGCAGTGTGGAATTGCAGCAGCGAAGGGAAACCAAATTCTTGGATTAATCAGGCGAAATATAGTATACAAAAAAAAGAACTAATAATACCGCTGTATAAAACGATAAAACAATAGTTAGGCCTAACTTAGAATATTGTATACAAGCATGGAGGCCATATCGCAAAAAGGATATTGATATGCTAGAAAGAGTACAAAGGAGAGCAACCAAAATGATACAAAAACTCAGGAATATTAGTTATGAAATGCGTCTAAAAGAATGTGGTTTAACAACACTAGAAACCAGAAGACTGAGAGGAGATCAGATTGAGGTGTTTAAAATATTGAATGGGTATGAAAATATTGACAGAAATATTTTTTCACAGTCAAGGAAGAGAGAAGGACTAGAGGACATGGCGTTACATTAGCAAAGAAGCAGTGTAGACTGGATATTAGAAAATTTTCATTTTCAGAAAGTACAGTAAACGAATGAAACAGATTATCAGCTGATTGTGTAGGTGCTAGTAGTGTTAATATATTTAAAAATAAAATCGACATATACCTAAGACGGGCGGGGTATACTTAGATAGATAGGTTGGACTCCCGATAAGCCAAATGGCTTCCTAGTCCACCAGCCATCTAGAGTTGAATCTCTTAGGTGGCAATCTTGTTAAATCTTGTTAAAATCTGGGACCCGTCTGGCGGCCATTGCTGAATAGTGACGCCGAAAACGGTGAATCCCAAATAAGGGCCTGTAAGTGGGTCACGAGACTCCGCGCGACTGGAGCTGATTGGGGACTGGACACAAGAATAATATTCTAACGATGGATGACAGTTGTAGCTTCCGACTGATGAATATTAGGAAAATCAGGTCATAACTATATTGTGTTATACCTTTCTTATCTTAAATGTCCGATTTAATATTGAGTTTGCCACACTATCATGACACTTCATTTGACATATAGCGATTTACGTAGACGTAGTGCAGATAATAGACACGGTTTTAGGCCGTATGTGTCTTTTACGGGATTTGCATTTTACATTGCTGTACATTGTGGTTTCGATAAGCACTTATATCTGACAAGTTATCTAATTGCACATAATCATAACACATGTATACGTTTTCCCCAAACAGGTTGTACTGCGCGAAAAATGGCACTCTTCATTATAAGTCAAGATCGCCAAACACAAGTAATTGCCGCTATTGCCATGGCAACCACCATAATAATCGATTAAAATTCATGATTTCCGTGATCATTGTCACCGGCAAAGTGTTCCATTGCTTCTGCTTGTAATATTCCTTCGGACAATATAACTGAAATATGCTATTTGGGAACAGTTCGATTTTACAACCAAAAACAATACAAAGTCCTATATGTTAACATGGAGAATATGGATTTCCTGCCCCCAACTGCCCCCAGCCTAGTTTTCGCGCGCGAGACTTACACGCCCTATTTTGGTGATCACGTGAACCAATGAAAGATCGATCTACGTCTCACAGCGAAATTCCCAGGTTTTTTTCCCGATGGATGCTAGCAAGGTGAGTGGATGTTTATTTTTATCTTATGAAAACTCGTTTAAAAGTACTATTAATATTGCGCGCAGAACGTTTTTACTTTACGCAGAGATTTTGATGTATATCTACGTTGAAATGGTATTCATGTTATCTATGTGGACCTGCGTGAAGAAACGCCATCGATCGCTGTAAACAGGCATGGCACACGCTAATTGGCGTTGAAAGTTGAAAAGTTAACTTTATTAGCGGCGGCGCGGTGGTGCGCACGGTGTTCGCGGCACGTAGGCATAACGATGTTAGACCGGTGCGCTGTGCAAATAAAAATACTTTTACACAACATAATGGATTTAAGTTTAAACGGCTAAGTAATTGTAAAATATAAATAATATTTTAATATTGATTTACGTTTGTTGCACCAGCTCTTGGAATGTGAATGTAGACCGAAACCGTCCAATATTCATATGTTCGATTCGTATTGTAGTAAGTAGTGCGAACGTAGACAGTCGTAGACGTGGTAGACGTAGTGTAGTTGAATGTAGTTTTTGTAGGTCACGCTGTTTCATACGATTCAAAATACAAACAATCAAAACTGTTTGCGCTTAAATCGCGATGTATTTTGTTCGAACAAATAATTATAGATATGTACTTGTATGATAATTTATTTTTTCAAAAGACAATAGGCTATTTTTGAATGTTTCGACTGGAACTGATACCCAGGCTGGATTTTTACATTACTCATAACAAAACGTATTATTTAACATTAATTCCATTAACATCAGTATTTTTTATTATGTGCAAAAATTTGTTTATGTGTATATTTAATGTAGCATTTATTATTGTGGTGTTGCCTTCTTTTCTGTTGTATTGGGATTCATTTAAATTTCAGTAAAATCAAGCCTTAACTTCTTAAGGTATCATAATTTAAAAAGGCTAAGCTACAATGTTATCAAATATACACATACGCCATAAAGGTTGTAGTATTGTTTTCATACAAAATGCATGCTTTTTCGATCACTACTAGTACTACAATAGTATTCGTTTTGAAGCTAATAGAAACAAATTCCTCTTACATCAATGTAATTGTTTACTTTTTTAATACACACTTATATTTACAATTGGCACTGTATTAATTTGTATCATACATTAATAAGTTTTCTATATTTCATTTTGAAGGATTCTGCTACAAAAAGTTGAAGAGTACATCCAGGATCTTTGTATGCCTGGCGAGAACTGCTACACACCGAACAATACCTTCTGGGAAATAGTCAACGTGATCAGTTAACTTTGACTGACAATAATCGAGAAAGCCCATCACACCAGAGAACCATTGAGAATAAACCATGCTGTGAGCATTGACACACATGGAGTACTAGGATTTATGACACTGTGGACTGACACCTGCACTGAACCTGATGTGTCCTGTGTCTGTAAACATTGGCTTGCTTTACTTCCGCTTCATTTCTTCATCAAACAGTGAACTGGCTAACTAACCAGTGGAATCATGAATCATATGAATAATGATACACAATGATATGTACATGACATCTAAAATGTGCTATAAACATTGATATTCTTCGCTTGACACTGTGATATTAAATATTCCAACACTTAGTCGACAATGTAATCAGTTCTTCCTTTCTATTCTCATTATATGTGATAAAGCTGACTAGTTATACATCAGCTTCTCGTGTTTTCCATGCATGTATGTCAGCTGCATATTGTGAAGAGTATATTTGCATGCTAATATCAGTGTGTCACACTTGATAGTTTAATTAAGTCATTTGTCAATATAAATAGATCAAGTCATTCTAGGTCAATTAACTAGGTCGTCAAGGTCACACAATATAATAGTCCACACTCATTGATTAGCTATGATTAATTTGTTAACACTGAAGTTATTCACACAGAATATGACCAATACACAATTAGGTTAAGGTCATCTTTAAAAAGAAATGTTTATTTACATATCTACAAACTCGTTCTACAAATCTTAATGCGGCATTGACTCCTTTAGTGCAGCAAGCCTTCACTGGTAAAGGTATTGTGTATTATGCTTGTTCGTGCTCTTGAGCGACTTATGTTCTGGACTTCGAACCGGAGACCACACCCAACAACATGGCGGATTCGCTTACACGCGGAATGAACTGCTTCGGCTACGCCCGCCTCCATCTCCGCCGTCTTCACGGCCGCTGATGCCGACTGTGACTGTCAACACCACACAAGATGCGTCCAAGAAACGCAAACGAGGTAGGCGTGGTGGGGTAAAGAACATACTTCGTAGACGACCAGCAACCCCCCCCCACCATATGTTGTATTTGCAAACGTCCAGTCGCTGTACAACAACATTGACGAGCTTCACGCAAAGTGCCGATACGACAACGTCTATCGAGAGGCCTGCGTGATGGCCTTTTGCGAGACATGGCTGGACTCTACCCGTCCAGACGATGACACCATTCTGGACGGGTTTACTGTGTACCGTTCAGACAGAACCAAAGAATCGGGCAAGACGAGAGGAGGGGGTTTATGCATTTACATAAACAATCGGTGGTGTTCCAACGTTAAAATACACACCACACTCTGTTAACCGAACTTGGAACTGTTGACGCTGTCTGTTCGTCCGTTCTATTTACCGCGGGAATTTAGCAACATTGTATTATGTTGTGTTTATGTTCCACCCAGTGCAGACGCACTCGCCGCAGCCGACACAATAGCTTCTTACCTGCAGTCAATGTTGTTACGCTACCCGGACGCTCCTTTGTGTTTGTTATTGGCGACTTTAACAGCTGCACGTTGGATACTGCGTTGCCGTCATTTCATCAATATGTTCATATGCCAACAAGGAACAACAAGACAATAGATTTATGCTATGGGAATATTCCCAGTGCTTACTCCGCTCGTGCTCACCCTCCCCTCGGTCGTGCCGATCACAGTCAATATCATCAACACCATCCCAGCGTATCGACTACTGTTGAAGAGAGTCATGCTGACCAAGGTCAAGGTTCGACAATGTCAATGGACTCAGGGTGCCACCTGATTCCGTGAACTTCAATGAATATGCTTCTATCATTACGGACTACATTACCATTTGCATGGACTCTACCATTCCAATGAAAACTGTGACTGTTTATCCTAATTCAAAGCATTGGATCACGTCTGATAAAAAATAAACACGCTTAAGAAAAAACAAATAGCATACCGCACTAAGAACATACACACGATGAAAAACGCACACAGACAGCTACAAACAGAAATCTCGCAAGCAAAACAAAGGTATCGTGAAAAGGTTGAAAATGAGTTTAGCTGCATGAACACCAAACAGGCCTTTGCGCATTTGAAAAAGATGTCAGGTCGTTTGGACAGATTATCTGTCCCTTCAACTACTGATCCATTGAAATTTGCTTCAGACTTAAATGTATTTTATAACAGATTTGACAGCCATGATTTTTCTATTGAATGTGAGTCGCTCCTAGTTGCTGGCCCTTTACCCGTACCAGATGATATTGACATTTCTACCGTGGATGTCACAAATCAATTCAAAAAGTCTAAGGCTATTAAAGCTCCTGGTCCAGATGGCATTCCAGACCGCTTACTTAAAGAGTGTGCAATTGAGTTAGGTCCGGTATTTTAGCCACTGTTTAAACAGTCTGTGGATATAGGTGTGATTCCTACCATCTGGAAAACGTCTATAGGGGGTACCCGTCCCTAAAATGTTATCACCGTCAGAGGTAAACCACTTCAGACCAGTGGCCCTAACGTCCATCGTCATGAAATGTTTTGAAAGACTGATTTTGTCTCATATTCCCCACATGTTCAATCTCAACTGGACCCATATCAGTTCGCTTACCGTTCCAGAAGAGGCACTGGCGATGCAATAGCTTGCCTTCTACACAAACTATTTGAACACAGGGAGACAGCTGGTAACTATGCTCGAAATTTATAGATTTCAGTTCAGCATTTAATACAATACAAAGGCATGTCATGATTGATAAACTACAGAAACTAGAAGTTCCAGCCGCACTTGTTCACCGGGTTTTCAATTTCTTAAGTAATCGCCCGCAGTGTGTTCGAGTGGGTGACATAAAGTCACCAGTGCTTGTTAGCAACACAGGTGCGCCTCAGGGTTGTGTTCTGAGTCAATTTTTGTACACCTTGTATACAAATGACTGTCGGAGTGTTGATCCATCTACCCAGTTTGTGAGGTTTTCTGATGATACAGCCATGCTCGCTCTTTTGAGTGATTTTGCCTCCTACCAGCCATATCTTTCTTCAGTGGTACGTTTCTCTAGTTGGTGCAGTAACAATTTTCTGCATCTGAATGTTTTCAAAACCAAAGAAATGTGCATCGACTTCCGTCGTAATAGAACTGTCATTAGTCCTATTGTCATCAACGGTGAACCTGTGGAACAGGTTAATTCATTCAAGTACCTCGGTGTTATGTTAGATGAAAAATTGTCATTTACAGAGCATGTTACAATCGTGCAAAAGAAGTCTCAGCAGCGACTGCACGTTCTTCGAAAGTTACGAGCTTTCTACGTTGATCCACTACTTCTTCTACGCCTTTACCGTAGCATAATTGAGCCTCTCTTAACCTACTGCAGCATTTGTTACTACCCTGCTCTTTCTGTGAAAAACCGTAACAGGCTTCTGAAAATCTCACATGTTTCTGCCAAGATCATTGGTTTACCTACACCAAAGCTCTCCGAAATAATCGACCATGTAATTTTGAAGAAAGCTCGTGCTGTCGCTACTGAGTCTGATCACCCGCTCTCTGCGTTCTTCCATGTACTTCCGTCTCAAAGGAGATACCGTTGTATAAAATTTAAAACATCTCGCTATAGCAGGAGTTTTGTGCCTGTGGCCAATATAATGTTGAATGCTAAATGAGTCACATTGATGTCACCCGGTTGAATTGTTCTTGTAGTGGATACATCTGGAAATTCATTTGCATTTTGTTGTGACCATCCCATATATTTTAGATGTTATCATGAGTTGTATAATGCATATCCTTTTTAAGGACAATAAAGTGATTTGATTGATTGATTGCTCTGATGTGCCATTATATGGTCTATATGAATATAAATAATCCATTTATAACAACACACATACAGTGTAGGTGGAATTATAAACTATTCAGTTCATGAATTGCACTTAATAATTTAATTAGGTCATTTCGCAACATAGGCCACATGTCAGCATAAGTCAAATGTCTAGGTCACGCCAAGGTCATATCAAGGTCACGTTATATGGGGATCAATAATTTTGGTTAGCATTTGATATAACATAAATATCTTTATTACAGCATAATGCTTTCAGTGTTTGCCATTTGGTGGCAGAACAAATTTCAGGTCACAGAAAATGGAAATGAATCCTACGGACACAATGGCCTGTTTTTGTGACTCTAAAAAGTTGAATAACTTTGTTAATAATAAAGCTATTGAAAAAACCAAAAAGGTGTTGTAATCTACTTAGAATATACTATAACACAAAAATGGTTAATAATTATATCACAATTTTGAAAATATTGTTGATGTACCCCCTGCTGAGACTGAGTCTGAGTCTGAGACTAGTCTGAGCGCTCTACCTAGCCCAGCCCCTAGTCTATTACACATAACCGCATGATGCGATGACAGTGGGTCAGGCCGGTCTCCAATTTCGGCAGCGCAATAATCCGGCTTTTACTACAAAATTCGTTTTATTGCATTCAGTCAGCTATCACAAGACTCTTATAACATCCATTGCTGGCCTCCGTGTTTATTAACTTAAAATATCACCTGCTTAATTGCCCTTTGATTTCATGTGATCGCATCACAAAGCAACGAGCACAGCGCATACACGAAATCGCTTGATCCATTGGCCAGCTGTCAAAATGTATCAGAATAGTATACCTGAGGAGCCTTCTATACATGGTCTATGTTATAACAACACCTAGAACACTATTACCTATATCTACAGGACCATACCACCAGCCTTTATTTTAGCTGTACTGTTGACTACCTCATACCTATCCATAAGCATAACATTAATAATAATTACATGTATAATCATTATAAAATGGGTAGCGCCTATAAAGAAGCAAATTGTATTAAATATATAAGATGAAATGATATACAGAATATTAAGAACACAAACACGGGGAATGACGCAACATGGCAGTTTGGTATTCACTTAGTTGAGAATATATAACCATAATACACATGTTTTACGTTAAAATGTTAATACACAAACACTAATATCCTAGATTATGAATAAGTCATATACGCATCTTCGTTATTATTGAACACGTTTGCTTTTGTCCAGGTGAACACGAACGGACACATTACATTGTGGCGAAACAAGCGTCAAATCAAGTACGCCAGACGTGTGCCCTATGTGGCGCCTGTCACGCGTGTACATGTGCCCCTTCTGGCGGTGTTCTGGGCAAACTGCTCGACCATTGTAAAATCTCGGCGGACGAGTGGCTACGTGAACACCGGACAAGTCGTCGGTCGCCTCTATGTTCGACGCAAGAAACGACGCAGCTCTGTCATTCGTTATGTGAACCAAAAAATATATCGAATGTTCAGAACTAAATATAGAGCCAAGTGGGTGTTTATAGCCACGTGGGATGTGACCTTCGCTGGTGCAACAAAGTATACCCCGGTACAATGTTTTTTATTATGTATAGTTTTAATGTGCACCTATTATACAGTTAACTATACCATGATTCATTTTGCTTACCTTTTAGACGTGAAACTGTTTTCATTGCAATGGGCGGGGGGGGGGGGTCAGTTGTTTAAATGTAATGGAATCATATTCTGGTACGTAGGTTCACAAGTATATTTGGTTGTTACAGGATATCACTGCAGGTTTCGTTTCATTTCCCATAGTCACCAACATGATGTATATTTTAATGGTGTATGGGTATCATGTACTGACAGAGCTAAAGTGTAGCATACTATATGTCTCTTATTTACAGATGAACAAATTCCAAGCATTGTTGACGACTGACGGTGTCAAATCTTTCGTTGTGTACATATACAATAAACTTTTGTGGACGAAATCTAAGAACACCAAAACCTATGCAATGGTAAGTAAATGATTATCATTACTTATTAGGAGCACGTTTTATTTAGTACGAACACCCGCATATATATTCATCAATTTAAGAAAAGGAGAAAAACAGACCTGGTATCATGCAATAAGATTATAATTGCCTAGAATATCCATTATAAAGCGGAGGGGCAAACACATTTTGTGTTTCCGGTAACCTGATCGTATCTATCAAAACGGTCCGACCCTATTTTGTTAATGTTTCACGTCAATCATTCATTGTCCGCGAACCCCTCCCGATGTCTTGTCACCTCTCTCCTGTTTTATGATAGCGCATGCGCGGGAGTCTAGACTTTATTAATAGATTCGTAAATTCGTTATACCAGACATAGTAAAATGTCTTAATCCATACAAGCGACACGACAACACATAGAAAAACAAAGACATGTTGAATTAATGTTTACTATTGATTAACATTTATCCCGGGGCAGAATGGCAAAAATGGCTATTGAAATAAGTGGGTTAAAACTGTCAATAGTTTAAACATTGTTTCATTTTCTATGCCGGCTGAACATAATTTTTTCGCGGGTGAGACAAAGGGATTTAAATTGTTGACGACTCCTACGCGGGAAAGTTACAATGTAACTAGTGCGATTAGCGACTTCACAAACAACAATAAAGTGGGTCAATCACTTTTATGTGGGGGTTGTTTATTTTATGAGTTTAGCAGGAGTCTTTGAGTCAACTATACTGATTTTATTTACGTGCCATTGGACACCGGGTGTCACTGGTGCATTTTACTTCAATGCTGTTGTTTTATCAACTATACTGATTTTATTTACGTGCCATTGGACACCGGGTGTCACTGGTGCATTTTACTTCAATGCTGTTGTTTTATCAACTATACTGATTTTATTTACGTGCCATTGGACACCGGGTGTCACTGGTGCATTTTACTTCAATGCTGTTGTTTTATCAACTATACTGATTTTATTTACGTGCCATTGGACACCGGGTGTCACTGGTGCATTTTACTTCAATGCTGTTGTTTTATGAAAAAGTTGTCCATTCTAGTTTAAACAGTTTTAAAGTTACGCAGTATGAAATTGGGACAATTGGGAATTGTATATAATTGTTTTATTATTTGGTGAATATACTTACAAATGGGTAAATCAACATTTTCGGTAAGATATGCTAAAAACCAACAGTGTGAGCGTTATAACTTAAATCGTGTCCGAGTTATGGCAATTTGAAATATGCGACGGCTTGTTAAAAATAGGCTAAAGTATTCATATTTCACAAGTTAATATTTTGTAGAATTATTTAGCCTTTGTCAGTGAAACGTTACGGAATTGTTTTCTTCAGTGTAATGATAAAACATGTAATGTGAACATAAATGCAGTTAATAGTTAACATATACCAAGCTGATAATGATTCATTCAGAAGTAGAGCGCAATGGCTCGGGGGTAGAGCTTCGGACTCTCGACTACGAGAACCCGGGTTCGAATCCTGTGCAGCGGTGTTAAAACCTTGGGCAATTTTTTCACTTGCTCAGTTCACTCAGCTATACAAATGAGTACCTGGCAATAGACAGTTGTAGATATGTGTACGAGCAGCCTTCGCGCATTAATTATAGCATATGGCTGGATGTTTCCCAAGAAGCCGAGATGGTGTCTGAGTGAACAGGTCTGCCAGGGAAGTAAAGTGTAAAGCGCTTTGAACGGTCCAGAAGACTGGATACTGCGCTATATAACAACTTACCTCTACTTAACAAATTAACAAATCCTCACATGAAGGTTTTCCAAAAATAAGTATACAAAATACACATACCTCATAATTCCTTTGCATATAGTTGGTGTAAACACATGCCAGGGTGTAGATCAGAGCAATATTACATGTCTGATTGTTTTAATTATAAATGTATACAAATGAAAATATGGCACATTTTTATATTTCGTAAAACATGACCAACTTCCAACTCCAAAAAGCTAATGAAGGGGATTGTATGTGCTCGCTAGTCCCTAGATGACAGTTAACTAGAAACTCCCAATATCGTTCCAGGGTTTCTTCACAAAAAGGTATATTCTCCGATGTGTCCAACATTTCTCAAAATGACCCGCAATTCGTGAAAGGGTTTTTAGGCATTGGTTGTGAGCTAAATACACATGCCTTACTGAACAAGTGTATGAATATTTTCATTATGAATCTATGCAGTTCAAAAACCGCTACACTTTATTCTAAGTGTCCAGAGCGTGTGTGTTCGGAACAATGTGTGTGTGGGTCAGGTAGAAACAAACCGTGTTCTACTCAATGGTTACTAGTCGCCTCGACAATGTTACTATGTCGGCGGGGAATTTTGGACGCGTCGGCGAAATTCTTGGACACGTCGGTAAAACCGTTTGGACTTGTAGACGGCGTTTTGGTCGCTTCGGCGGTACAAGATTGGTCGGTCAGCGCATTCATATGACAATGCAGGCTCGCATGCCGACGTGACGTGCAACGGGCGGAACGACACAGCGACAATATCTACTAGCACACCCTGCCCCGTCTTTTCATGTCATGTTCAATATCATCCAAGGGACAAAACAATATTATGTTTCCACGAGGTATCCTTGTGAAAACTCACGAACATGTCAATTCCGGAACGCCACTTTTTCATGTCGACATATATATATATATATATATATATATATATATTATATATATATATATATATATATATATATATATATATATATATATATATATATATATATATATATATAAAGGAACGGACAGACAGACTATCAATGATTAACGGAAGATGGCGAGCTTATTAATAGCAATGAAACGTTCACCGATGTGCAAGAAAAGCAAAAGAGAACCATGATAATCCAATCATGTCACCATAGAACAGCTGTGCATGGGAGCTTGAAAACAATTGCTAGTTTACTTTTACAGCCTGATTAAATACGGGCAAGAAGGCGGGTTGCTGATAAACAGCGCCTTTGTCGATTCGATAGATAGAAGGACACATATTGCGCCCTCACTCCTACCCACCGTGTCACACCATCACCAACTACTATCGTACATGATATGATCAGAGTTCTCTGTTCGCGACTGGAGGGTTACTGTAGTGGGTGAAACTGGCTCGTTACCGTCTCCGAGGTTATTGTGCGAGATGAAAAGCGAATGGACAGCGAGGATAGTCATCTTGAGCTCGCCGTAAGACGAGTGATGATGATTATTTCCTGTATTCACCAGGAACAGTTCAAACAAGTGGTTTCTGATATCGACCGAAGCTATGCTGGATCATATGGAATCTGCTCTGCTGAAGTAATAGATTTCACGTTTCAAAATCTGTACCCTGATGTCGACTGCACCCAACAACAGTTGTTCTAGGTTGTCGAGGAAAGACACGGAATCAATTCTCATCGCCTCCCCCTAGTTGCTTAAAGAGATATTCTTCGGAAGTGCCTGCCGGACGACGCGAAATAGAGGAACTGTCGTTGAGTCTGCTATGGTCTATTCCACATGAAGTTCATGTTAAGGATTTCCTCGAATCAAGTCAAACTACCTAATGATCATGAAAGAGCTTCATATGCAAACCCATCTCAACAAGAAAGTCAACGACTCCATTGATTTAGAATTTATGTGCTGCATAATAAAAAAACGTATGGACGTTTAGGAGACATGAATGATGTAGTGGTCACACTGCGCATGTGTTTGTCGTGCACTAATAAACAATGAAACTGTACGTTTTAGTTAATTATGCCTTACTTTATTATGATACGAACCAGTTTAATTATCAAACGTTTGACGGTGAACGCAGCCTGCTTTGCTTCGATGGCACTCGTTATTTGTCACAATATTAACTCTTTACTGCGCAGACCGTCCAAAACCGCCCAACCCCTCGTACACGCAGACCGACCAAAACCGCCCAGTAAACTCACAGTTTGTGGGCCTTTCGTTTACCGCGATCAGATCCTTCTTTTACATTAACCAGCCAGCGCTCAAACTGCTGATCTAAGTTCTATGTAGGTCACGGAAACATGTGCTGTTGCCGTCTTTTGAAAAATAGTTTTCGTTTGCGAATTAAGTGAGTTTATTTGGAAGGATGTTGAAGTGCGTTCGACTAGTTGACCTCTCTTAACATCGTGCGGCATTTGGCGGATATTACTGAGATCATTTCTCGACGATTTCGAGTCGGATATCGATGTTTGCAACTTGAATAATGTCGACAGCGATCACGGAAACCCTGTTATCGTTCATCTACGTTGTCTGTGCGACTTTTCGTTGTTGAGATACGAAGAAGATGACCTGTCGGTGGCATGTTCATTTCGCCGATCTGCAGCCATTTTGTTGACCGTGCTTCGTTTGGTTTATTTATTTTAGGGTATTTTATTAATATGCACTATGGTCACATTGTTTCTGATCATAAGGGAGTATCTATTTGTGAAAGGAGTGTGCTATCTTTCGTGTTGATTTTACATACGAAAAGAACATTCCATTCGGCAATATTATCGGTAAACGATAGCCATTTTGTAAATGATGGCATGATTTTTGTCTTCAGTCGTGTTGGCGTAGTTTATAAAAGCAATTATAATTTGAAAACTAACCGTCAAAATTGGATAAATGTTTTACTAGGATAAACTTAACATACATGGCTACATTATTTCCACAAGATCACTCTTGTGTCTTTTAAGAGTTTAATATGTTGCATGATGAAGTTGCTTATTTATTTTGTCATAATAATTGTTGAAGTTTGCTTCAAGATCTGAAACGTAATTTATTGCAACACATACATTTTAATAACACATTTTATTCACACAATCATTCCATGTACAGTGCGATTAGTTTCATATATTTTCATGTATCGGTTGTCGAGTTATTAGAATTTTAATGCAAGCAACATACAGCGTAATTCACAGGTGGCTGCCATCTTAATTGTTTGCCCACAGCAGGGTGTAAAATAAGAAGGCTGTCTACCTAGTAAAGAGTTAACTGAACATACAATTAAAAAATGCTCTCGTTTTTATTGAAAAAACAAAACGGCAGTCCAGACATGACTCAACGAAAGTTGGGTTACGGGTGGCTAAAGGTGGATTTACTACGCCTTTTACACATAAACAAACATTTAACGCAAACAATTTATCACACCAAACACAAAAAATATACACTCCGATGTGTTAATTCTAATTTTATATCAGTGTTTAATTAGCTAACTCTGCCGGTTACGTTTTATGTTGCAACATATTTTTTGTCATTAAAAACATAATAATCGATATTTCCAAGATGGATGACTACCACCTTAACGGGAATGTGTTTCCGCTGAGTGATGTGTAATATCAACTCTTCAACGATACATAACTTATTGCGTAGAACGCAGTGGCTCAAGGGTAGAGCTTCGGACTCTCGTCGACTAAGACGACCCGGGTTTGAATCCTATGTTAAAACCTTGGGCACGTTTTTTCACTCTACATTGCTCCAGTTCAATCAGCTGTATAAAAGAGTACTTGCCTATAGACAGTGGTGCATATGTGTACAAGCAGCCTTCGCGCATTAATTATAGCGTATGGCTGGATGTTCCCAGATAAGTTGAGATGGTGTCTGATTGAACAGGTCTGTCGGGGAAGTAAAATGTAAATCGCTTAGAACAATCATGAGGATTGGATACTGCGCTATGTAAGAACTTCCCTTTATTTAGTAAATTTAATGTGACTACTGTGTTATTACAGGCAGGATTTGACTTCGGCAATGGGAGGCAATTCCAGTTGGCAAGTCCACGGAGGGGAGAGTCATTAGTCACAAATTCAAACGTCAGGCACAAAGGAATATTTGCCTATCGAGTCGATAACATGTCGAAACTACCAAGTCGGTCTGCAAAACCTTCGAGTCAAAAAATAAGCTGCAGTAAGTAGCTGCCGACAACCATATTGGCTTTGCTGCATTAGTTTCACAACTTATGGTTAGAATACAGTTTTGTCGTTGCACAGAATGAGGATAGATGTTAACTTTGCTATGGATTAAATATACGTGTGGCATGCAAACCTATACTATTTTCATGAGATAGATCAATCAGATATACCATATCATACTATGGTATATCTGGTGAAATAAAATTGACCTAGAAATGGAAGTAGTGACCCTTGATGACCAAGGTAAGAGATACGTCCAGTGTTACTGTTCTGAAATTACGATAGCGAGACCTACTAAGCCAGCAATTCATGGAAATTATAAATATATTAATGGAATTTGAAGAGAAAATAAATAAATAATACTTTTACTTCCCACCATCTAGCAGAGAGCTGCAACACAACGAACATTTTACATTGTAATGTCGACACCCTCGGTCCAATCTTGATAGCAAGACATACCAGATTTCGGTATTGTTGTTTTAACGTTGCTGTGTAACAATTATGAAACAGAAGATTACTAATAGAGAATACAATCATTTTATATTCTGTGAGTTACAAGAATTGTACTTCAGACTTGTTCGTATAATGAATTAAAACATAAGAGTAAAAGGTTATTTGACATATATTTGTATGCAAGGTTAAGATAAGTACTAAAACCCGTTTATCATTCACTATCCATTTCACGTGCACAATATGATTAGAAATATATTATACGCACAACAAATATTAAACCACAATTGATAACAAGATTAATAGATATGCAAACCACAGGAGGAGAATGTCCATCATAAAAGTTGTACTGTAAACAATCAAATTATTACATGGGTCCACTTAAATAATCAGATACTTAATATTGATCATAGATTATATTATTAACTAAAAAACACTTATATTACAAGAGTTTATCGTGAAGCCACAGTCATGCCTATTCTTCGATCATGAGCATCCAGTCATTAAATTGTATAATAAACACGCGTATACTACAATAGGTTGTTATTTGTAGTACTACACATTGTTTGTTCAACCCAGATAAAATTAAAGGAATTCGGCCAACCACTGGTAGTATGCTCGGAGGATTCCCGATCGCAGTTTATGGCCCATGCTCCACCAGCGGGCGAATTTTGTGTCGTTTTAACAAGACTGTCTCCAATGGCGTCATCACGAAGAAGAAGAAGAGGAACTTGGTCATATGCATCACGCCGACGTTTGCACGTGTAGGAACTGTACCACTGTCAGTGTCTGTCGACGGTGGCGCCACGTTTACACCTGCGGTTGATTTGGTGTTAGGTATGGATTAACGTTAAAGGAAATACACATAAAGACACATTTTACAATTTACTCTCGTGTGACCACGCTTGCAATGGCTTTTATTAACGGATGAACTTACCGATACTGATGTTATTAATATGTAATTTTTACTTCACATATCTAACGGTACTTTTAAAGAATATAGTTTAATACGTAAACAATTTATACATAACATGCTATGCTGTTATTTGGTCATATTTGTGTAGTGTATCACTACTGTTTATTATTAATATTTAATCAGTACAACCATAGTTATTGTTATAACGTTTAGCTATTTAGAATTACCACGCATATGTACAGATGTGAATGCTGCAGTCGTCCCGGATTTCATGGTGTCAAAATAAAGTTTTATTATTATTATTGGTAGTAGTAATAGTAGTTGTAGTAGTAGTAGTAGTAGTAGTAGTAGTAGTAGTAGTAGTAGTAGTGGTAGTGGTAGTGGTAGTGGTAGTGGTAGTGGTAGTGGCCGTAGCCGTAGCAGTGGCCGTAGCAGTGGCCGTAGCAGTAGCAGTAGCAGTAGCAGCTGTAGCAGCAGCAGCAGCAGCAGCAGCAGCAGCAGCAGCAGCAGTAGTAGTATTTATAACGACCAATTCAACAGTTACTATTGAACTCTGACTTTGCTGCAGTTTCCAAGTCCAAGGTATCCTCGCCGATTATGCCTGCCAACAAATCGTTTACGTGGGGCGATCTCTCAAATTTGCCGTTTAGAATTCAGTGGTCAAAGAAGAAATTCAAGTCGAGGACGACTGTCGCCGTTCTGTATGGCTTTATCACTCAGAGGTTTGTTTACGATCACCTATGTGTCTGTAATTGATATTCGTACACCAATGTACAGTTTACAATCCGGAACAGCTTTTTCACTTCTTATTGTTGGATTTCCATCCGTCCGTCCGTCCGTCCGCGAGAGCCAAGTGGGGGATGTATAAATATATGTGCATTATCTGGCATATAATAAGAACGACCACGGAATATTTCTCATTGCTAAGCAAAAGCAGTTTTGCAAGATGAAATTATATATTTTATTTCATTAAAAATTAAGCCAATTTATGTTCGGTTGTCAGAACATTTCATTTCACATATGTAATCGTACGGTTAAATCTAGTCTTGATCCCTGAAATACAGGTGCATAATACGAGATATGACCGCGAAACATTGTGTTTGTCATTATGTACAATCAGCGGCGGATGAACTAACAAGCACTATAGACACGTGTCTAGTGCCCACGAAGACAAGGAACCCACGAAAATACTGTACCATTGTTTTGTAGACAGAATGTTCCCGAAATCCAGTTAGCAATTATGATTAGGCACTTCGTTATGTATTCATAGTGGCGAAATCGTGGTGGCTGCGGATTCGATAAAAAGTGCCAACCAGTTACTAATTATGGCTACAGCATTAGTTCCATTGGCACTTTATTGGAACGATGAGTAGCACACTGGGGTATTCCTGATGTAGACCATATTATATGTGTTTTAATGAGTGATTGCCCTAGCGCGAGGAGGGACGTATTCGTATAACTTAAGCTCATATTCAATATAGCAGTGTAAAATCGTGAAATGATACTTTGAATACCTTAAAGGTCTATCTAGCCAGGACCCACGAAAGAGCCGGTTGCCTAGTGCTCACGAATGTCTTAATCCGCCTCTGATGCCAATTTTCTTTATACATGCTTCAACAATCCTAGCCAAACGAGAACCATTGCCCCAAAGGCCTACCCAAATCTCGATTCATATAAGCCGTCGTTATATCAAGCCAAGTTCCGTTTAGCATATTGTGGAAAATTAAAATATTATTTAAATTTCAATGTATGGCGGCCGGCGTGGTCATGAATAGCGTTGCTTCATGAAACTGTTGTCGTGTTGTAGCAATACGATGGAAGTGATAACCCTGAAGAAATCTGTTCCCAACTCAGGCAGCCTTCTCATTGATAGCATCGATAAAAGCAGCCTAAGTTCGTTACGTTCGGAGTTTATTGGAGCACTCGGGATCAGGGGAATTACTAAATATAGGTAGGTTTTCGGATTTGATATTTCTATTCAATGAATAGTGCCTCTGAAACCAAGAATACTTGAAATAACTATGAGCAGATATCCTAAATGTAATACGACCGATTGTGGGAAATGCAGCTTGCATGATATCATAGATGAATAAGTTAAATAATAAAGATTGGAACTGTATTCATTGTATAATGATACAAAATCAGCCATTGGTAAGTGAATGATTGGAGGGACTGCGTGTTGGCACAAGTCTGGTATTATGTTCGCTGAGTGACTGCAAGAACGAGTCTGTTTTCAGATTGTCCATCACGCTGTGGACTCCATTCCATGCCGCCAGATGGTACTACAACTTGTATGTGAAGTCTGCTATCGAGCGCGTTAACGAATCCCCGAAACTAATCTTCATTTCGAAGGCCGAAGAGGCTTTGGGTAAAACTTTGAAAAATATAATCTCAAAGATGTCTACATCTAAAATATATAAATTCTTCTCGCGGAAGAGAGTTGCAATCACGAAATCGTTTTTCCAGGTAAGACATTTCCACAACAAATGCTGTAATCTCTAACAAAAGGATTAGCTACCGGTATATGTTAACGGATGGACATAGTAATACAATATATATATATATATATATATATATATATATATATATATATATATATATATATGTGATGTGGTGCAGCTTGATATGTGTGTGTGTGTGTGTGTGTGTGTGTGTGTGTGTGTGTGTGTGTGTGTGTGTGTGTGTGTGTGTGTGTGTGTGTGTGTGTGTGTGTGTGTGTGTGTGTGTGTGTGTGTGTGTGTGTGTATATACACACGCACACACGCGCACACGCACACGCACACATCAAGCTGCACCACATCACAGTTAGGAAAATTATTACAGTTCTGGCTAAACATTACACTGTATAAGATTCAGTTATGGAACAACGTTGTAAAACAACTAATGGGATGCGCTTATTTGGAGAAACGAGGTATTTGGTATCCAGGTATTGGTCTGTATTCGTACATACAGTGCACAATAAATTCAATTGTAGAATGCATATTAAGATTAGTCTACAATATAAAAGACCGTGGTCAAGTGTTACAAATTCAAGTTCTCGTAACATATCAGAAGTACGGAAATTATTGTAAACAGGCTCAAGGACCCATCTACCCGATCTCTTATATCCTTTCGATTTAATGTGTAGTGTGGTTTGAATGCTGGTTCCATACTAAAAAACAGCATCTAACTTTGGGGTTAACTTTATTGAGATTATTACAGTATCAACTATTATATTTAATGTAGTATACCTTAGGTGTGCGATTAGCTTTTGATAAAAACATTCTGACATCTGCATGAAAGATCACTGCAGATTGTCAGACTGCTACTTAACATTATTCATAAAGTGCGCGCGCGTGTGTGTGTGTGTGTGTGTGTGCGTGCGTGCGTGCGTGTGTGGTGTGTGGCGTGTGTGATGAGCTGTGTATGTGTGTGCGTGCATGTGTGTGGTGTGGTGTGCTGTGTGTGTAATTGCTTTGTGTGTGCCTGTGTGTGAGTGTGGGAGTATGTGTGTTTTGTGTGTGTGTGTGTGGTGTGTGTGTGTGTGTGTGTGTGTGTGTGTGTGTGTGTGTGATGTGTGTGAGAGCGAGCGAGCGTGTGTGTTGTGTGGTGTGTGCGTGTGTGCGTGCGTGCGTGTGTGTGTGCGTGCGTGTGTGTGTGTGTGTGTGTGTGTCTAAATAATGGCATCGGCTACCAAAACGTATTGCATTGTCACGTCACAGTCATATAACATCCTTTCCGTGACAGCATGAGTGCGAACAGTGGATGAAGTCGGAAGAAGGGATCCGCCAAAAATCGGTGATATTCCCAGTTGTCCGTGTACCCTCACCATGACTAAGTATGACGGACGCTACATTCGTGACTACATCGGTCCAAAATTACAGAAAGGAAATATCTGCATGCGTACGGCAGTCGCGCGGTAAGTGTGCATGTAACATATTGACAATATTACAAATATGTTTTTAATCTAATCTAATCTCGGGTATATCCGTGACTGAGCCTTTGTGGTTCTGTTTGTGTCAGTTAAAAGAAATAAAACAACGCGTTACTTAAAATTCATTTTTCATGTATGCGCAAAGATAAATTTTGTATGTAATATTTGACAACATTAAAAGAATCTTAAGAACATTTGTAGCATAAGTACATACATTCTCTTTTAAACCTGACTGCATACCGATTCCGGCGGAAAGCTGACATTTAGTTAACTAAGCGACCCCCTGATATCATCAGGCGGCCCATTGCTACGTATTCAGAGTAAGTTTACAATGATAGCTTTTGGGTCGAAACAAACGTCAGAATAAATACGTGTGCGATATTCCAATGTAATATACACTAGTTATCACGAGGAACAAAACTTTCTTACGGTTTCGTACGAATCAAATTTTTTTAAAGGAAATTGAAGCCGGATGTTTCGCGGAGGCATTGAAGAGCATCGGGTTCGCCGCCGCCTTCATCTCGTTTTCAAAGTAGTTGTATCGACTGCAGCCCACGGGAGATACTCCACGCAAGGACACATGCATAACAAACATAAATTTAAATTCAGAAAGAAATGTTGCGTAATCTATTAAGGTCGCCAGTATGCCGATGTATGAAGGAGGAGTTGTAAATTTAACGCAAGGTAAAGGAACCGTGATAAGAAGATTTGACAAGAAACTCAACTGCATAATTTCAACTCAAGATTTCGGCTGCAATGGCGCATTTTATCAAGAGAAACATCATATATATTCTGAAAGTTGGATACACTACAAGTAATGTGGTTGGAATATATTTTGGTTTCACCAGACAAATACGTCATTCACAATTAGCATAATGACCGAATGTACTGCCGCTTGCTTGTGTTTGTGTACGTCTACATTGGCTCCCTTTGTATCGTTGTAGTCGAGACGGGTGGGGACGGCAGTGCTGCTACAAGAAGACAGGCGAGCCCATGCCTGCTCCAGACGGCAGCACTGTCATTAGGATATCCGGGCCGTTCGGCAGCCGCTCATACACCTGCGTCAAGAGTATTGGCCTCGACTAATGTGCAGCGATTTGGCCAACAACTTGGAGGGCTACAGCCGATTGCGACCAACAGACAACTGCTCCAGCTATGAACCTCTCAATGTCGGTACGTGTGCATCTCCATTAGCCATCTAACCACTAATCGCCTGATGTGAGCCGGTTTGTATTTCACCAAAGTGACGTTAGCGCAAATGATATACTTACACGTCTACAAACGTCTTACAATATGCTGAGGATAACAAAATTAAATGTCATATGGTGCACAATTGCTCTTTATATCGCGAATTTCTTAGGTTATGTATTTTGTAGATTTGCAAAGTGGGTTTTTCGTCACAACTATCTGCATGTTACATGTTACTACTTGTTTTTCATGAACGGCATTTTTGCATAGTACGTTGTTTACGTCGTGCAACAATTATGCGTAAATGCAAGCATATTGCGAATTTTTGCAGGATCTAGCTACGGCTTAGGACATGTGAATACCTTCTTGGGTCGCTCATATTCATTTAAGACAATTGGTCAGTTTTGGATCGTACGTGATGCTCGTTTCTCGATGCAAGGAAGAACAGTTCAAATGAAGACACCGAGCGGCAAGTGCTGTTATCGACGATAATGTTTAAGTAACATGATAAATGTGCCGGATATCGGTTAGTCAGTGGTTTCAGACACATCAGTGGCATCACCATGACATTATATTATTCGTCAGATAGGGAAATGAACGTGAATAATTAAAGAAGCTTGACATTAATTGGCAATACTCATTCTTAAATCATTTTATTGGATTTTGTAAAGACACAAAGAAAGACATCGGCGTACTGTGGTCCATACGCCCGTAGTCACTAGTCTAAACAATATGGCGTAGGGGACACCAACGAAAGAGGACTCCGCCACTTGGAGTTTTGCAGACAGTCTACTACAGATTCTAACAAACACACAACACAAAACACACGCACACACACACACACACACACACACACACACACACACACCACGCACGCACGCACCACACACACACACACACACACACACACCAAAATCGGTATATGACATCGAAACAACGTCGACACCCGACGTCGAAATTTTTTTCATATACAACTACGATCCAACTTTCATACTTCGACGTTGTTTCGATGTCTATATATGACGCCGAAACAACGTCGTTACTCGACAAATGACGTCGATACAACTTTCATATGTAACGTACTTTTGACGTTGTTTCGACGTCGATATATGAAACAACGTCGTTACACGACGTCGGCAAAACGTCGACAAATGACGTCGATCCAACTTTCATATGCAACGTCTCTTCGACGTCGATATATGACGCCGAAACAACTCGTTACTCGACGTTGGCAAAACGTTGACAAATGACGTTGATACAACTTTCAAAATCACCATGTTTTCGACGTTGTTTCGACGTTGATATATGACGTCGAAACAACGTCGTTACTCGACGTCGGCAAAACGTTGACAAAAGACGTCGATACAATTTTCATAGTCACCATGTTTTCGACGTTGTTTCGACGTCGGTACCGACGTCGAAACAACATCGCTACAACGTTTCTTTGCAATTGTAACACAACATCAAGTAATATAATTTACGATTCTTAATTTAAATCTGCCATACTTATTTTAGGTCGAGCAATTAATGAAGTTGTGTGGAACGCATTGGCATTGAAAACCACCGGATCGGTCACAATCATTACCATATCCAAAAACCGATATGTCATAACTGTGAACGGGAAACGCCAGCGTCTCAAGAAAATAATGCATTTTTCAGGTTTGGTAATTCTGTCTCTCACACGATTGATTTATTATGTATTCTTTATTTTACACAATACACATATTAATGTGTGGTTATTATATATGATCACACCCATTTATGTTATTCTTTATGTATCTTACTGTGTTTACAGTTATTTACCTACAACATAGTCTACGAATCATTCTAGAGTAAAAAAGGATGTTGGATTTCGATATTACTAATATAAAATATTTAACACCATTCATCAAGACTGCCACACAGAGATTGGATTTAAGATAACAAAGGGACAACAAACCCTTTGACATATCGATATTCAAACTTAGTATTTTTGAGGCATTCTTTTTACTATGTATAATTTTGCTAACATCTACACAGTCATCAGATATGTCTTATATTTCCATGATCCTGAATACTTTCTGACATCTAGTCTACATCGTTGCTTCAATAATGCTAATTTGTCAGTGATAGAAATACCCCAATACTTGTTCGCCGGACACGTGAAATTTGAAATCTACATGCCTACCAAAATGTTAATAAAAGAAAAACGTAAATAAATCCTTTAATTTTAGATATCTTCAATCGTCCTGTTTTTTTAATGTGTGCATATGGACAGAGATATAATTTGGATGTAACTTTTGAAGTACACTCTTAATAGCAAATATTTCCCAGCCATTACTAACCAAGATTGTCGTCATAAATATTAAATATAGCCTTTCCATATCATGTCACGAATATTGATATAAATGCTAAAGAAGTAGGCATGTGTATTAATAGCAACAATATGAATTTTACAGTTGAAGAAACTCATGCGTTTTCCTTGCTATGTGTCATATACTTTTGTAAGAAAGTGTTACTTTAACACCTTACCCCTCCATCTTCAAGGAAGTTGCTCCATCATGCTATGTAATGATAGCGTAAGATAAACATAAACACAAGCGAAACTGTTGCTGTACCTGTATTATGTATACGGTTATGGGGTGTTTGAACGATATTTGCATTTTTGCAGGAGTCAGCGTGAATTACAAGAAAAGCAGCTTACTCTTTCGATACGGTAATGGATGTGTCGTGAAAGTGAAGAAGTTTCGGAATTCATTATCATTTTCAATAAAAATGCGACCTATGATGATTGTGAGTACTATACCAGTTAAAGGGCAAAAAGGCAACGTTTTTTGTGTTATGCAACTAAAAGAGTTAACAAAAGCTAACCATTTGCATCTACCAAAAAATTTCGCATTAATAGTTTCCTCAGAAACTGGTGTTAAAGTGGGTAAATGTAGCTAAATCTCCGACACAACGAACGCGCCCATCTTGGTCCATGCAACCAATCGTTGATTCGTTGGGACAGTCACAGACACAGTGCGGATGCCAGATGACCGGGTTGGATTGACCCAACCATGAAAACGACCTCCATCACCGACAAACTTCTCCTCACCTATCTTACATACATATGCATACACTACGTTATAAAATAAAATCACTTGCACTCTTCTAACGAAGAAAATTTGCAAAACTAACGTGCAGATCTCGACGGCAACTTTATCGGCCGCCCTGCGGTACCGTAAAATCGCTATATAAGTTAGTTTGACACAAAATGCCGTCAGACGGCACGTTTGTGCGCGCGAATATTTATAAAAATTACTTACTGCATTCGCACGCGCGAAATAGTTTAATTACTTATAAATAATATAATAATATTTAATTATTAACATCACTATGATTTGCAGAAAATAAGAAGTTTTGTTTATAATATAATAATATTTGATTTATATAGTGCCACATCCATAATTGGTTGTGGCGCTTCACAATATGCTACTATTAAAAAGTACAATAAGAAGAAAACTAGTCACAGATAATATTTTAAAATAAATAATGAAAATACATGTGTCTATATAATTAACTAAAGTGACCTATCAGTATTATAAAGAAACCGTACAAATTCCATAACAACAATAGTGATAAATTAATGTAAAGGTAATATATAATTAAAATGGTAAAATAATTACGACGTAACAATATTTTTCATTCAGCACATACACACACACACATTGTGCACAAGAAAATATTATTGAAACTATTATTGTTCTACTTATGAATGATATTTCCACCACTAGAAAAAGAAGGTTGTTTCGGTGCATTTAAAAATAATAATATTAATATGTTATTGTTTTAGTTATTATTGCTAAAGCATCGCTTATGTAATATAAGCTTGCATGCACGCGGGATGTTTATAGAAATATTGATAAAATAAACATTGTGACATCATTGAACAACACTTAATTTCCATACCTCATTTTGACTAATAGGCAATTTTAGATAATTATGCAGACATGTATTTTTTTTATTTTTTTAAAAATATTACCTGTGGATAGCATTCTTCTTATTGCTTATACTTTAATAACAGTATGTTGTGAAACTCTACAAACAATTATGGATTTGGCGCTATATAAAATAATAATATACATTTTTATATTAAATTGTTACTTTTTATCAACTCATTTAGGTCCATATCACCAAAGCGTTGCCTTTGTTTGCCGTTTAACATTTTCTCCAGATCATAGTGATGCTGCTAATTATTATTATATTATTTATAATTAATTAAAATAATTCGCGCGTGCGAATGCAGTAAGATTTATAAATAGTCGCGTGAACAAACGCGCCGTCTAGCGGTATTCTGTGTAAAGCTAATTTATAATAGCGAGTTTACGGTAGTCGAAGTTGTCGAGTTGCCGTCCGTTTCGTTTGTGAATTTTCTTCGTTAGAGGAATACAAGTGATTTTTGTAATGTAGTGTATGTATATGTATGTAAGAAATGTGAGGAGAAGTTTGGCGGCTGTTGGCGGTTGTTTTCGTGGTTAGGTCAGAAAGTAACGGATAATAATACGCATGCATGCACAGTTCACGCCGACCAAGAAGACTTAAATACGTCATTTTGTTTCTAAAATGGCGTAGTCTATAGGCTTTCTAAGGCTATGTGTTCTAGATTATTTTCCTGTTAAACCACTGACGTTAAAAATATGATTGTTGTTGGAAGTTGTTACTTGTTATTAACTATGTTAACCCCATATGATCAAAACATTGACTTTTGTTGCCCCCCAAAAAAAGGATTTCGTGTTCATAGAACATTCCCAGATCGTTGTTGTTTGAGTATCACAATGGGCGGGGGAAACGTTCACGTAATAGGCCAGTGAAACGTTTTCTAGAAATAGAACGTAGTCTTTATAACAAAAGTGGTTTATGCTAGTCATGCGTTTATCAATGAGGTTGCATACGCATCAACAAAATACCCGCCACTACACGAATTTTGCAACGTGTGCATCAATCGATTGTTTCTGTCCGTATATTTGATGTGCACTGACACCGTGGTATACATAGGCGAGCGCGGTGTTCTTCTTGGGAAGGGGGCTTCGGGGTTGAGCCTCTAATATTTGAGAGGGGGCTGAACATAAAATGTGATATGTCATTATTCAAGGACGCAGTTGCAGTTAGACGATTGAATTGTTCAGTATGTGTTCAGTGGGAGGTGGGAGGGTGCTGTTTGGAGTTCTGGGAGAGGGGCAATACGGGTGCAGTTTGATTTGTTGGAGAGTCTCAAGAGTTGGCGCAGGTCATGTTTTTGGAGCGCATCAAAAGTGATTTCTGCTGAACATTTTGAAATCACTCCCATGCTAAGTTATGCCTTATAACTTCGTGACTCTTCCGTGACGCAATTTACCAAGTGGGTTGTGTTTCAACATTCGCGTTTACAACATGGCATTAGCTACAGCGCGTTGTGATTGGGTTGGGGAAATAGGAAAGCAGTATGATATTACAGTTTATACTAGTATACGTGGCGAATAACATTCACTTGTAATTAATTATATCATATATAGTGTCCTAATAGTAATAATTACCTTTTGTGTTTATATTACATTTATTTCCACCAAGGCCAAGGATACAAATGAAAACGATAGCCGTGTTTACACAAGCTCCACTGCAAGGACAACTAGTAGCGGCGACATGAGGTGTGTCTACATAGAACCTTCTGTGACGAAGCCGTGGTGGCAGGTCGACTTGGGAACTTCAAGCTTTGTGCGTGGTGTGAGGATAACCAGTTGCACGAAAACAACGGGTAAGTAGTTACTGTGCTCAACTACATCCAGTGTTTCACTTTGTATAGATTCCTACTCATTCATCTTCATTATACGACTGAGATAAAAACGTATGAGAACCAACTGTTTATGTGTTGACCACTACAAAGATCGATTGGTGAGTGTGATTGGAGTGATGTATAGGTTTCGTAGTACACAAAACACATGGCGTCACTATAGAGTTGTCTTACAGCGTGACTGCTTACCTTGTCGCAATCAGACGCGGTTTGCCCTTCACAGCGTAATCTCGATGGATCAACTTGTTGCAAGATGCCGCTGCGACTAGCTAATCTAATCCGAAGCTTCTCTTAACCATCCAGTTCGCATCTCTCGCTCTCGCTCTCGCTGCCGCTCTTTCTCTCGCCTCCCTCTCGCTCTCTCTCTCGCGCTCTCTCTCTCTCGCTCTCTCTCTCTCTCTCTCTCTCTCTTTATCTCTCTCTCTCTCTTTTCTCTCTCTCTCTCTCTCTCTCTCTCTCTCTCTCTATTTCTCTCTATTTCTCTCTCTTTCTCTCTCTTTATTTCTCTCTCCTCTCTCTTTCCCTTTCTCTTCTCTCTCTCTTCTCTCTCTCTCTCTCTCTCTCTCTCTCTCTCTCTCTCTCTCTCTCTCTCTCTCTCTTTATCCCCCTCTCTCTCTCTATTTCTCTCTCTTTCTCTCTTTCTCTTTATTTCTCTCTCCTCTCTCTTTCTCTTTCTCTTTCTCTTTCTCTTTCTCTTTCTCTTTCTCTTTCTCTTTCTCTTTCTCTTTCTCTTTCTCTTTCTCTTTCTCTCTCTCACTTTGTCTCTCTGTCTCTGTCTCTGTCTCTGTCTCTGTCTCTGTCACGGTCACGGTCACGGTCACGGTCACGGTCACGGTCACGGTCACGGTCACGGTCACTGTCTGTCTGTCTGTTTCTACAGAAGACAATAGGTGCAGAAGCATATGTGAGGCCATGGAGGAGATTGTGATCATGGTGGTATTTTTGTGCTGTCTTCTTCAATATGGCTCTGTCCTTTGTGAATGGCCTGCCTCCACTGTTGTCGATCTTATGCCAGAGTCTCCCATGTGTTTACAGCGATGTGTGTAGACTTCTGGTGTCTTTTGACAACATCTTTGTATCACAGTCCCATAGAACACAGTCTTTGGGAGTTTGCTGTCGTTCATACAGGTGATATGTCCAGTCCAACGAAGTTGGGAAGCCGTTAGAGTGGTATTACGTATATCCTTCGTGAAGGCATTTTGCGCAGTGGTGGAGTATGTTGCATGTGCAGTAAATGATCTGTTCCGCATTATTTGCATGTACGCAATTATCTCTATATTTTTGCCACTTTTTATATGCACTAAAGCCCTGCGCGGGCTGGATATGTGAGCCCGCAGCCAGCTCTGCTCTGCTTATTGTGTCACCTCCTGGCCCGCAGCCCACATCGCACTGCAGTAACGTGGTCCGTAACCAGCCCGCACCGCAAATTTTGCCACAGCTCGCCGGCCCGCAGCTCGCCCCACCCCGCAGTAACTTGGCACGCAGCTCGACCCGCAGCAGTTTGTCAAAAGTCAGCCCGCAGCCCATAACAGATTGAATAGCCAACATGGAATAATTAAATAACTATAACTTATTGATCTTACTTAATTTATTAACTATATTTCATTATTTTAGTGATTAAAAATACTTTTAATTGGGTATGAAAAGTAATGTATGGCTAGTTATATTTTTACTCACCTGTCTTTTTAACCAGTTAATTATTTGAAATTCAATTCTTATTAATATATTAGAGCCAATATATTGTAATAAATGTTATGATAAATACATTGCACATCAATTGGAGTTATCAAGAAATTTAAAGTTTCTGCTAAGAGTCAGCAATGCAAATGTGAGATCACACAGGCCTTATTTAATAATATTTACACAGATTAGCATATGTGGGTCCTGGGCAGTAAAACTGGGCACAGCCTGCTAATTGCCTTTATATGTTAGAGAACGTCTGGCTCAGATAAGCAAGCCATTTGTCCATGCAAGGTATCCCAAATTAAATAGGGCTCCTTGGGAGGTGTTCAAACATCACTCAACAAACTAGGGCAGCCTGGTGAATGGTGATACCGGTGTTACAGGGAGAACCCAATTCAACTTGGCTGTCAGCTAGGTCTGTCATCATTGCCATGTTTGTGTAAAAATAGCAGTCTGTCGATCAGTGCCACAATAACGTTATTTTGCTACACAATTTCTGACTGTAGTGCGCTCACATGTCAGTAATTCAAAAGCTTTCTAATGTGCTCGTATATGCAATATCAAACATATGGTATGAACTAGACTGTGTATGAATAACACAATTTTGTGACCTTATTTCCTGTGACCTTTCCTAGGCAAAACTGTTACTTTTCTGTGACTTTTTCCTGTGAATTAATTTCTGCACACAGTAATGAATTACTAAAGCTGGCAGGGCAAAACAACGAAATAATGACATATTCTAAATGTTTTCAACGGTTATCAAAATGTTCTGTTACTAGAATGCCCACTGGCACCATGTCATTTACCAAGACGTCATGGATCTGGCTAGCACATGCTATCATAAACACACAAACATGCATGCATGCGCCATGCATGCAGCCATGTACGACATCTAGTTGCACGCACACTTGTATAAAGTCATGCATGCATGCATGCATGACTTTATACAAGTGTGCACGCACAGCTTTAGGCGCACACGCACAGCTTTAGGCGCACACGTGCAGCCGTGCACACAACACACAGTGTCACACACAAAAGGACTATCAGGTAATCACCCAACTAACAGGCACAAGCAATGTGCACATTTTTAGAGAAACTGCTCGGGGGGGGGAACTGAGCCAGCACCCGCCCTGCAACTATATAATTCGGCCCGCTGCCCGCTCCGCCCCACATATTTGGCCATATCCTGGCCCACAGCCCGCCCCGCGGACACCTGACCCGAGCCCGCCCCACGGACACCTGACCGGCAGCCCGGCCCGCACCGAACTGGTCTGGCACGCAGCCCGCCTCGCCCCGCAACAAATAAAAAATCCTCGCGGCTTTGGGCCGACTTTGGGCCGAAACCTGCCTAGCGCAGGGCCTTAATATGTACATCCTCAGTCATATATATATATATATATATATATATATATATATATATATATATATATATATATATATATATATTTCTTTATATTATTCTAATACGTTGTGCCTCCGTTGTGTTTTGGAAGGCTCTGATGTCTCCGTTGTTGCTTCCATTGCTCTGTATGTAGCAAGAGAGATTCAGCAAGTCAAAATACTGACGTTCAATAACAGTCGTGTTTTGCCATGATTAGTAAAACTATATACATATAGTATTTTAACTTCTGGCATATTTAATATATAATTATTTTGCACATGAAATAAGTATGAAAGATTTATAACAATATTATATGTATTACGGTGGGATATCCTATACATCTAGGTAAGAGTTTGCATATTATCAGAAACAAACAATATGGTATAGCAAGCACGATTTACGCAAACATGGGAATTCCAATTAAACGACATAGAATAGTTTGAATAGAACCGGCACGAAAATATTTATTATCTTATCATATTCCGTAGTCATTTTCTCTTATTGCAAAAGTGTAATTGTGATAAGAGAATTGAACGCACGCACGCATACGCATACGTATATTTTATGTGTGTGTTCTTATGTACGTATGTACAGAAATAAGTTCGCGTGTATGTATGATATATATACATAAATACATGCATATATTCATACGTACGTACATACTTACGTGTAAACATACGTATATACATACATAACTACATTTATTTATATATTTATACATAACACACACGCACACACACACACACGCACGCACGCGCACGCACGCACGCACACACACACACACACACACACTGTCACACACTGTCACACACTGTCACACAGTCACACAGTTTGTTCTACAACAGAGTGTCGACTTCGAGATCTTGTCATCGATGTGCTGCCCACGTTCTCGCCACGACCCATCAGTGACAACGCTGTGGTATGTGCCAGTGTCAACGCAAGGAAACTGTTCTCCAAGCACAATACAAGACTTATATTATGTACTGCTGCAATCGTGGGAAGATTTGTCAGGATCGTACTGCAGAATTCAAAGGACACACTCGTTCTCTGCAATGTAGACGTCTACAGTGTTGCAGGTAGAAGAAGAATATAGGCTATAATCATATAACATAAACATTTGCCATCACTGAATTTTTTTTTAAATTTAAATTTATGTAATGTATTTATATACTGAGATGTAATATTTTATTTATATTACTTATAATAATGTGTTGACGACCTTAGCATTTCTAGGATACAATATTATAACCTGTTGCTGTAATTTTCCATATAGCCATTTGAAACATTTAGTCCCCAATATTTTCGTCCCAGAAATCGAAATCGACGAACCAACCAAGAGAATCCAATCACATAATGTTTTGTTTCCGCCCCGACGGACAGATAGAAAACTAATCGATGGCAAAAGAAACTGATACATGTCCAACCAAACCATAATCCATGTTTATGCTACTAGTCTACATTTCCACAATGACTGAGTGTCTCGTTTAAAAACACGCCCTCTCCCTCCTGCCTTCCTTCCTCTCTCGCCCCCTCCCTATCTCCCTCCCTACCTCCCATCTATCTAATATCTCCTCCCCCCTCCGTTACTCGCTAGTTTTAGTTTCTGCCACGTCAGGCATACAGATACGTACACTTTTATGATATAGATGAAACGACTGTGGCATTGTCACATGACTAACCAAACCATAACCCATGTTCATCCCTCATTTCCTCGCTCCCCTCGTTCCTTTGCTCTCTCCCTTCCTCTCTCTCTCTCCATCCCTCTCTCACACACACAAATACGCATCATATACACACACTCACTCACATACACACACGCACACACGCACATACCACACACCAATACACACACATACGCTGATGTATTGGTGACACTGGGTTCACTGCAGGTCATGTTTTCAGAAACGGTGGTTAACCTGGCGGCAAACCGGTCAGCCAGTCAGAGTTCAACGGCGGGCTCACAGGTGGCGTCGAATGCACTGGATAGTCGCGACGTGTGTAGTCGTACGAAGCAGTCGACAGCTCCCTGGTGGAAGGTTGACCTGGGTGATGTGTACACAGTGCATGATGTTGTCGTCGCAACATGCAAGGGTAGCATGTCTAAAGGTGCCGTCTCACTGCTAAACGTATAAGAAAATCATGAAATACGCAGGCTCAGTTGAGCATAAACATACACTCTGACACCCACACGCTCACCTTAACCGTATTCCGCCTAAAAAACAAACGTGAACTAAGCATTTAATATTCCAATTTCAGTCAAATATCCCATACAATTATTTTTATTCAACTAATGTTTCAAACCTTTCCGCCACCGTCTTTCCGCCATCTGTCTAACGCCTGTTTGATTATGTGTGTATACACATGTTTTTACACAGTTTGCTTCAACACTTTAGCTACTGATAATGCTGATAATAGTTATACAGCTGTATATTAGAATGACATTATAAATGTTGCATAACATCTGATAAATCAAACAATTCCTTCATACAATTGTAACCTTTACAATTGTGAGCGATTTTTTCTGTCATAAAGAAACACTATTGTGGCAAGAATTTCAACAAAACAGACGTATTGCACGTGTTTTTCTGGCAATTTGATATAATTTGCTAGTCAACCAGACTATGTGATGGATAGATTACTTGATATGTAGTGGTTAGCTCAGCGGTGACCCGTGTATTCAAAATTTTCCGACTAATATCTTTGAATGCAGTTTGCCAAATTGTATCGACTGCTTAGATTATTAATTAATATTGTGATAATATTGCAGTGTTATTTCAACACGTATAGTTTGCCGCAACTATGATTAATTGAGCCAGAGACTCTTTCTTTACACATATACTTTGCTATACCACTAAAACAAACGGTTGTTATGTTTAGTGATGATACTTTTAAGATTATATAATTTATCTAGATAACACTATTTGTAAAATATATTAAGTGTTCAGCACACCATTTAGTTTATAATATTAACATGTAGAACGCGTTATCGTTGATACGCAATCTTATGTGGACGTCCACTTGCGACATCACATGCAACACGCCGTTGACAGATTGCATGTGCGCACTTGTCACTTCTTGTTCCTCTTGCAGCTGCTGGTCTTCGTGACGTCACAGTTGACGTGTCTCCGGTGTCGAGTCCGTCTACGACGCCCTGCGCCAAAATACGATCAGCTTTGAAACCGGGAAGACTAGAAACCGTCACATGTGCACCGGGAACTGAAGGTCGCTATGTGACAATCGCAACTTCCGGGCGACGGAAGCTTTCTCTTGCCCATGTACTGGTTTATGGGGAATCAGGTACTACGTTGATTACAACATGTTAACATCCTATTTGGAATAAGCTAAGCTATTGTACTGGTAATCAACTAATTATTTAAGCTTCTCGGTCACGGAATGACAAGGAATTATTTGATTCGTCGTGACTGGAACGAGTGTTGGTTTATATATATATATATATATATATATATATATATATATATATATATATATATAGTTGATTTGTTGTCTGAGCTACAGCAAACTCACATAGACAGCAAGCATTGCAGTTGTTCTGGTAACTCTTAAATTTAATTTCGGATATGAAACACCTATTTGCACCTATGACGATTCATGCATGTCATGACATCAACAATATGAGTTGTGCCGTTTGATATTTCAGGGTTGGTAAAATTGCAATTGCAGAAATAATTGTTTTCTGTTGTCACCGTACAGACTATAATGTATTATACATTACATGTTTTAGTGAAGTTGGCGAATGTCGCCTTGAAGAAGTCGGCAAGCCAGACCAGCACGGACGGCAAAGGCGCTTATTTGGCCGTCGACGGCAAACTAGATACTAAAGGACAATGTTCTCGTACTAAGGCCGAGAAGAATCCATCATGGAGAATAGATTTGGGCGCAGTCTATACCGTATATAGTGTCAATCTGTTCACTCCAAGCCGCACCGGTAGGCACGGGATATGCTCAGTGTTATGTTTATGTAGCTAAATGGAGAAGGAATGTGGCACAGAAGATAAAACTAGTGAAGTCTACTCTGTTTAGCCTGATGCACATGCAGCCAATGGTCGCTGTCTTACAACGCCTAGGGACCCTGATCATTTCCTATGAGACACCCTCTTACACCTTCTACTAAATTGCTTAACAGTCTGAAGATACCATACATTGTTTATTTCCTGGATAAACAAACCATCCACCCTGTAATATGTAAACAAAATGGAAGCCTGCTTCCTGTTATTGTATCATCTTCCCAGATCGGTTACGAAACAATGATGATATCTTGTGTCATGCACGTAAAAATACAATACGCCTTTAGCCATATTCACCGACGTGGAAACCACCTAAGAGGAAACAGACATATGCAAACATTAATCTGCCAACTAGATTACGTATCACACACCCTCAGACACGCACGCACGCGCGCGCGCAATCACACACACACATACACATAAAACACACACATTTCACAATATATTGCAAATCACACGACAATTTCTGGCCATACATATCGTTCACCCTATGGGGTGGTGTTTTTATTAAAAACTAATAGGGTCTATATGTTAACATGCATAATATGTCATAATATCTTGTCGAAATGGTCGCCGGTTTGTAATTATTGTGCCATCTACTAATATTAACAATTGCATTTCATTTTATTTTGAAAACCTTTTTGATTGCAACCATTGAGTACCTGACTAAAATTTGATACGTGTTAGATAAATTACGAAACCATGATTATCAGGAACGGAAATAGTTACATGTTTCGGCAAAGAAAGAACATTTGTAAAATCTCTGTCATGTATTGATATAAACTGGTATTGAAAAAGTCACCCAAGCAAACATTCTCGCGGTAAATCATCAGATTTAAGTTGTGTGTACATATAGATTTAAATAGTTACTAATACAATAATACAGTTGATATGATATATCAGCTAAAAGGTGCTGGTATAAACCAAACTGATTTGGTTAGAATACATGCACGTGCAACTACACTAGTTATTGAATATCCCTGTCTAGGAATGCATATGAGCTTCCAAAATAAATATCGGACTATGTGAAAATAACTCAGAGTGTCTCAAAGCTACATTTCTTGGTTGTGTGTACGAAAACATTCAACATAATAATATGTTAAATGTTATGTTACATTTACCAACGTAAAGCGGTTGTGTAAAGCGTATTTATTGGATGAATATGCTTCAACCAAATACATTGAATTTTGTAATGAAAATAATGTTACATGTTAATGTAACATAATTATAATGTACTAAAAACGCCGTAAACCACCTCACATTGAGCAAGTGTTATGCTACTTGTGTGAATTTGTGGATTTCATGAACATAATATACGATCCCACTGAAAGTTACTACTAATAAATTATACTCTTATTCGTTTCTTATCGTATCTACTTGTGATACATTATAGGTGTACATTATGATGGTTGCAACGTAGCAGGATATTGAATAAATTTTTTATTTGTGCAGAAAAAGACCGGACACACAGTGTTGTCATCGACATCTCCCATAACGCTGACATGTCGGTGCCAAGTACATGCGCTATAGCGAAAGGTGCCCTGGAAGTAGCATCGAAGAATGTCTTCCGATGTCGACCAGGTGCCAGAGGCAGATACCTCCGGGTGCTGATGCCGACAAGTCAGCCGAGAAAGCTGAGTCTGTGCGAAGTGCAAGTGAAGGGAAAGCGTGGTAAGAGGTTGCATAGTGACTCCTGACTGACACGTGATTGTGCTACCTGTTTTACGAAACCAATCAACATAGCAGAAATGAATGCTGCAACAACATATTACATTGATCATAATATTACACGACTTTGACAACAAGTATCAAGTTACAAAAAACCAGATGTTTGTGTTAATAAAAAATATCATTCAGGCTCATGGAACAGGTAACAACGAAACAATTTGTTTTACGCTGAAGAAAAAGCATTGGTAATTAAAATAATAAACTGGCCACGCGATTGCAACAGAGTGCATTTATTCTGACAATTGCTCGCATTTTCACGAATTAATACGATGCAGTATACGTATTTTTTATGTCGAGGACCTCACAAAAATACTTCGTTTTATTTCCATGGAAATACATTCTTAAAAAATAGCCTGTATAAATCTCCTAATACTGCATAACTAGGATTGGCCTGAAGTATAATGTAATTGTTTTTTTTGTAGTCTAAGGCAGTCGGAGTAAAAGTGATACACAGAACACGGATTTCGCAGTAGGCGTCATACGTGTGGTGATTATTTCCAGAGACACCTGTAAACCTGGCGTTGAGCAGGCCCACGGAACAGTCGAGTACCGCTCCTCCCGCTCACAAATACGCATCGGAGAAAGCTGTAGGCAATGGTCCCGACCCGACGTCAGGATTCTGCGCGACCACTTCGGGAAAGGACATGCCGTGGTGGCAGGTTCACCTGGGAGGCGTCTACGCCATCCAGGAAATCGTCATAACTAACCATCCTACTACTTCAAGTAAGTGTCGTACATTACAGGTAACACCTAATCCCAAGGTACGCACGGAAGCGCGCCACACGTGCGCACACACGCACACAAACAAATTACCTTTACACATGCATACACGCGTCATGATATATAACCTTCGCATATGCCTGTATGCATTTACCCACGGATCGATGACCCTAGTATACACAAACATATTCATCCGATGATATCTATCCGATAAGAAACGATCTAGCCGTCCACTATTACATACATACGTACGTACGTACGTACGTACGTACGTACGTACATACATACATACATACATACATACGTAAAATACATACGTACACATACATACGTACACATACATACGTACACATATACGTACACATACATACGTACACATACATACGTACACATACGTATCATACGTACACATACATACGTACACATACATACATACATACACATACATACATACATACATACATACATACATACACACACACACACACACACACACACACACACACATAAAATAATAAGAATACACTTTATTTATACACTAAAATCCAAAGTGCAAGCTCTGTTCAGTAGTGTTCACATTGTAAAAAGTAAATATAATATAATACAAGTAATATATATCTAAATCTAAAATCAATTAATAAATAATTTAAATTATATGCTGGCTCAACACTTAAAACATTAAAATCAATCTAAAAATGTATTGAGGAACTAGACATTAAAGGCAATTTTAAAATAGAATGTCTTAAGGTGTGCTTTAAATATCTGTTCATGCACTCTGTGGAACGTAAATCCTCAGGAAGTACATACATACATGCATGCATGCATACATACACACAAGTGCACATACAAACACACGCACACACACAAACACACACGTTTATATGTCGTAGATATCAACTTCATAATGAGTCCGGTCAATGTATCCAAGCTTGGTGCATACTGGGTTATCACGCATACACTAACACTAACATACACTAGACCCCTAATGCCGCGCTAAAGTAGTGAAAGCCTATGTTATTGATTTAGCGGATGTTTGATACTTGACTCGCAAGTACTATCAGCCACAATGTGCAAAACGTCTCTACAGTTACTTATAGAATATAACTTTGAGCCGTTGAATTAACTTAACTATTTCTTATTGGCACGATCAAGTGGTACAATAGTAATGCCATTCCCTGGGTGGTTCGTTTAATTGTGGCATAACTTTTGTAATACATGACATTTGTGAATAGCACGTCAGGTTTGTTATGTCGTTGCATACGTACACACGTATGGACAAGGATATAACTGTTTTGAAAGTAATCAGAAGAAAATGATCAAGCCACTTATTACTGTGTTTACTTTAGTCTAATAAACATCCTAAGGATGAGTACGGCACATGATCATGAACGTAGCGAGCGCACACACGATTGATCTAATAAAAAGAGCAACACATGTAAATTGAGGAACACAAACTAAAGTAAAATATTGCTAAACATTGATGTGCAGTTGACTTCACATAGGTTGTGTATAACCGTGTCATTTTATTTATACCAAGGGTCACTAAATCACATCGAATATCCTCCCAATCTGCACGTTACTCAAGATGGAAAGATACTGAAGGTTCCACCAGTCACTAAACTTCCGAATTACGGTCCACCTGAGGAGGTGAGACACACATTAATCTGTGATGTTTTGCTTGACACAAGTTGTTCAGCTTGTTGTAAACGGCTCAGTTTGTCTGTGTAACTGCTATTAATAATAGCAGGTGGTGTGGTTGTGTAAAGCATTACTGTATTTACAGAAAGTGTACGCGTGTGTGTGTGTGTGTGTGTGTGTGTGTGTGCGTGGCGCGCGTGCGTGCGTGCGTGTGTGTGTGTGAGTGAGAGAGAGTATTCGACGTATTAACAAACTAATGTATATATTAGTTTAGAGGAAACATGGGTTTACATTAACAATATTAATGTATTACGACTTTGTTGTTGTTGATGATAGTAACTAAATAATATAATGATATACTGATTTTGTATTGCACCATATTTGTTATTGAATATATTGTTCATGGCTCCAAGAAAGGTTTGTTGTAGTATAATTTAACTAACGACGTTTCGACCCTTCAGCTAAGGGCCTTGTTCACGTTCTGGTGTCACGTGTGTTGCCTCAGAACACTTAGCCAGAGATTCAAAGAACATACAAACCTGGATAAACCAACATGAGTAGGAGATCATTGCCAGGCCACAGGACACTCAGTGTCCATAAAGAACACTAAAGTGCTGACCCGTAAATCCAACTGGCACAAAGAGGAAAGTGAAACAGAGAGCTCCTACCATGAATAGAGATCAGGGATACCATCTGCCTGCCATCTACAATCAAATTATCCCGCCGAAATTTGAGGCAACACGTGACACCAGTACGTGAACTAGGCCCGTAGCTGATGGGTCGAAACGTTGTATTCATCTTCGACTATAAAGCTACAAAGTAAGTTAAATTAGACTACAACAAACCATATTTGTTGTTATAAAACATATTCGCAGGTGCTTCAAATGCGATGATATTAAAATTATAATATCTGTAACATAATAATTATATTACATATAACATTAAGCTTAAGTTGAGTTTTCAGCACATATAACACAGATGTACGTTGCATGCTATGATAATTTGGCATTATAAATAACGTACAACACTGAACGATATGTTTTTGAAGTGCATATACGGGGTATAGACGTGGACGATGTGCATGGCTTTGTGTACTGGGCTGCTGATAACAAAAATATTAAACAAGCTACACTAAACGGCTCCATCAAAAAGGTCGTCGTCTCTGACACAGGCAAGTTGAATGTAACATCACTGCAAATCATGTATGTTCCATTACGTCTATTTGAACTATTTATTTTTGTTGTTGGCATCTGTACAATTGTTATTTCACAGAATAACTGAATGCTGCTTTGCATCTAAACAAGAGTGGGACTTTTCATGACACAGCTTATCTAGTGCCTTCTATATGGTAACTTTTGCTGCCGTATATGATGTTATCGTGCGTACTTCTTTCGTTTTGGAGAGAATTGCTTAACTCTGTTCATTATTATATAATTCGTTGTGGAATTACAGTAGTTTCTATGATCTTATGTTAACCATGGATTTGTATAGCTTATTTATCTAGAAGTAAGTACACCAGCACGAACCACACAGCGGGCACTCGCACTCACAGATAATATTATAACAAACATGTATAAATATTCGATTACGTTTGAAAATTTATACATTGATTTTCTAGGTTTTAATTGTTATGAAATCCGAACAATATTACAGTAAAAATACACAACGTATTGCTAATACATAACATATTACACAAGAACATATGCAGTTACAAAAACAACCTGGAAAGAAGTGTACATGGATCCACATCCATGCTAGCATATGACACCATCTTCAAAATACGTGAGACCAAAATTAGGGAATCTTTACCTGTAATGGTACTATATTCATAAAAAAGAAATTGTGGCAGAATTCATTTATTAAATTACCAACATCGGCCACTGCTTCAATAACAAACAAGTGAAAATACAACATTAACCTTCACAACACATACTAATAACAATAACATTGATCTGCTAGAAATAACTACTATCGTATGATCATACAATGCTTAGAATTGCTATGGTGTTGATAATATTGATCAATAAATTGTGCAAACAGTTATAAAACACAACTCTCATTCAATTCCAATAAGTCCTTGCAAATTTGCAAACTTACTCTAGACAAGGGTATGACAGCAAAAGTCACACCATTCAATACAAATGTAAATTCTGAGGTGTACCAAAATTATATATCAATTTCAATGGTCCCTTGCTTTAAAAATACAACACAACAATGTAATATTAACACAACAATGTAATATTATCTAAACAGCAATATGCATTCAGGATACCTATTCAATAGAGGTGGAATTAAGTGAAATGGTTGATAAAATATCATGTAACTTTGATGAAAAGCGGCTATATTGATATTCCTCTGGTGGTTTAGAAGGTATACCACAATGCAAAACAGTGTCGAGCACTATGGAACGATATTAGCGCCATAATTCAACATTGCAACGTGGTTGAAATCTAACGATTTTTGCTATAATTGTGGCATATTATTGCAGATAATCTGCAATAACACGAAGTCAGGCATAATATGTAAATCAGGCAAATACGAAGTCAGGCATAATACGAACAATCATAATACGAACTGCCATAATAAGCACTCGCTAACCTTTTAGAGTGTGTGCTGCCATCTAGCGAACTACGCCAAATTGAAAATACTGAAGTATCCCTTACATTAACAAATGTTTGGTTCAGGCTATTCACCGGCGACCTGCTCGATAAATAACGTCAAATCGAGCTGTTGTTTTGTTGTTTGTAATGCGCCTTATTTATATACAAAATATGATATGAGAATGAGGCAGAAAGAAAAATGAGGTTGGGCAGAAACCTAGTATGTGGTTGTACATTTAAATTATAATTATAGAGCATATTTTAAGTATGTAATCAGCTTATAATCACAGTTTTCTGTTATGATTTTAATGAGTAGTTGTGATATTTTGTTCTGCTAATAGGGCAATATTAATTTGTGTGAAAATACATTAGGCTTACTACTTGACCATATCTATCACAGGTCAACTGATAATGTTAGGGACCTGCAAAACATTTATTTACCATGTTTATGATGGTGCATGTATCCACGCAACAATTAACAGTTATATTAAAACATTATATAAATATATATATATATATATTATAAAATAAACATATAAGAAGAAAATGTATCCATACTTTATGGCCATACACTACAATACATCACTGGCGCATTATCCTAGGACACGATGACCAAGTAGCTACTTGCTACATTGTATATTTATTTCGCCTCCTAATTCTGGAGATCTGCCGGATGCCTTATGTAGTACGGTTAACTAATGCTAGAGAGTTTTTGGATGTATGTAACCGTTTCATAAATGTGTAAACAATTACAGCTTTGCACTCAGGAGCAGCTAGCTTTGCAAAGCACTGCATTACCTAGGTATATAGATGGAACGGTGTTCTGAACACATTATAGCAAACATATGTTATAGGTCGTGCGTGTGTACTATAAACAGTTTCATTCTGCCGTTCTATAATAGATTACACAATCATTATTGGAAATGTTATGTAAATGTAAGTGAAATGCATTGTCAAGAGTATTGAAAACACATCCTACAGATTAATGAAATCCATGAATAGTGAACCAGTCCTTACATTTCCTTCCATCAATTAACACAAGCTAGGTATATTGTATTTATAGATAGTGCTCACCTAATTTAATGCATACCTCTGTTAATCAGTATATGCATGTTGGCCTATACTACATTCACTGTGCAAAACGTGGTTATGTCAATAGAAAATGTGGAGCAGGACTTAATTAGCTCGTACAACGTAAGACCGAGAGCATTATAAACACATATATGTAGTAAAATGCGATTTTGTAAACTGAACTTACAACTAATCAATGAATTGCAACGTGAAGCAGTGTCAGTGTGACCATGCAATATGTTTTGCAGATTTAAAAAGAAAAGAAAACGTAGTGTCAAGTTATTAAGATTACACCCAGTTCAAACATGGCAACCTGAAACGGTGTACAAATAATTACTTATTAAAGTATTTGTTTTATTAATTATTATTCTATGTCGAGTATTCAGATATTTAACATTTAAATTATGTAACAATGTAATTTATTAAAGCTGCCCAATCCATTCATTTGCCCATCGCCAAACCGGTTCGTTTATGACCAGATGTATAATGTGTTAATAGCTTAACTAGTATGCATAGTCAGTTAAAATTTTAAATGCGTACTTGTCTTTTTTAATCGTAAAAAAAAATCGTCATTACTCCGGGTATAACTGGCGGAACAATCAGCAGCTGTCGACGTTCTGCGCTTTTTGGAGTCACGTGCTTTATGCGAGATCGGCCTGCTACAGTAAATTGCACGTGCCAAAACAAAGATTCCAAAGTCAAAGTGCTTCTTCTACGAAGGTACGTATTAAGTGAATTATCGCAGTTAGCAACAAGAGCGAGTAGTCGTGGGGTAATTCAACGAGAACTGCAACTTGCGAACGTCTACATTATAGGTCTACTCGACGCGGATTCTCTAACTTGTAAGCTTATAAGTCTGACAAGACAGTTTGACAGCTATGTGATGTCGTTGCGAAAGTACATATCTAGAGAGACAAGATGACGTGAGGGATGATAAATAATATTGTCATCGGCAGTAGGCTCATGTTGATCGGGCAAGAAGCGTGGTACATATTAGGAGGAGAATCCGTTATCTCGCGCAACAGAATTACGTTGATTTTTCACAATTATTAAGTGTTTTGTGACTTACATTTTAGTACTATTAATTACTGAATGTTGTTGATTTCCATTATATTTTATAGAGACAGACAAATTTAGATTTTTATGATAACTATGACGGTGATGAATTTATTCAATAAAAACATGGAAACGTAAACATCAAATGTTAATACAGTTAATGTTCACCATATCATGCAAGTATAACACGTAACATTATTGCACTTGTTTCCATTGTAGTCAGTGATGCGTGGCTGTAGTCTACGTAACACCGAATACCTTTCAACGCACATATGCCAGCTGTTCTTGTATATTTACCAACATTTTCATCACAGCATTGTATGAATGCATGATATATAACTCGAATTATGATATTGCTACAAGCCACATTACAATGCAAGAGTGAGACAAGGCTAAGGGGGGCTCAGATTAAGGCAGTCACATGGATCAGGCAGATGAAGGGAGGTTACGTAGTCTCAACCAGTAGTCCGTGGAAATCTCATATCTGATTAATCCAGGTAATTTAAACATTTTAACAATCAACAACCTATAAATTATCAAATTGTAATATGCCCATTTAAATACACATTTGTTTTCAGTCATATTTATATAAAAAAAATTCTTGGACATGGAAAATTTGGATGACCTTTGCACTTGTATAATAACCTTATTTTGTCATTTCCAACATTCCTTTGCACTTGTATAATGCATATTATAATAACCTTATTTTGTCATTTCCAACATTCGCTTTGACTATACAACCATGACACATGAGTGTGTTTAATGTGGCAGAAATCAAATAATTCTATAATACTAAATAAGATCAGGCATCACTGTAATAAAACATGTATAACTTTACTTTCATGTAACGACAATAAACATTTAGTAAATTACAAACAATACATTTCATTACTGTTTTGAAAATGAACATTATTCCACTAATATCTACAACCCACCCATTCTTCCTCTCGAACAACCTTGGCAAACACTCTGTTCATGTAGATGCTGCTGTAGCTGAACATTTCTTGCTACCTTTTTGTGAAAATGCTGTAATGCTATACTATCAATGTTTATACATGAAACATTATTTTGTATATTTATTGATTATGGTAATGGACACAGCATAATTTACTCCCAACTCTACTACCATGATGTATGATGCTTTTCTTTACAGGTCAACAGGAAACTGAACAATGCTTATCACCACTAGTTGCACAAGTTAATACGCTATACCGGACAGTTGTATTTGCAGACAAGATTATACAGCCATGAGCCATGCAAGATGCTGCATATTAAATGTCAAGTATTCGAATGTCGACCAAATGAAGTGATCCCAGTTGTACTGTGTTCCATCGTGACACACTCCCTAGTACTGATGGTGTGTACGCTGGCTTCCAGGCCAGTTAGATACCCTGACTGACTAGAGACCAATATAGAATGCAGGGTGCTTGACATGTGAACATGGTGATGCCTGGCTAATGTCAACCTCTCTCGACACAGTAAGATAGGTTCAACATTCTTCGGTGAACTACATCAGCTTGGACATTGATGACATTGTGTGAGTTCACTCTCGTTGGTGGTACTGCATACCAGCTTCCTGGCATTTTGCTGTACATCCACATCTCCCTATACAAGAGACACAAGTGACTATTAACATGGCTCTGACATGTATGCTATTTTATATGTGACAACACATTTAGCAAAAGTCAATATCATGGTAACACAATTGTTTTTATTCATGTTATACACTTTACATGCCACACGTTATACTTTATTCAGACCTGTTATATCGTACATGTCGCCTAATGTGGGAACGTTTCTGCCACACTTAAATTAATATGCGAAAATTCTAATTGTACAAAAGTATTTGCCGCTCTCTGTGGCAGCCTAGCCGGTACTCTTCATAGAGCTGAGTAAACATCGATTGCACATGTAACTCTATGCCACATGACGAGGACCCTGACTAGTTTAGTCACTAAAGTTGTAAAGATACAAAGCATTAAAGTGATTAAAAAATATGTTATTTTACATCTTTTTTTAAAGAAAGTATAATACTATATAGTTACTTTTTAAAATAATATTTAGTTCTGACATGTGATTTCAACAATATACAATTTACAATTTATAAAGACCCCAATAATTACAGAAAAAATCATCATGCAGACAAATAAACTATGCATGGGCAAATTCAGAAATCGATTCTAGAGGGAACAAAAACCTCCACTGGCTGATAAACCAAATGGTGTAGCCTTAAATATTGTTGATACCGCACCACTATCTCTTCGGCCACTCCATTGTCTCATCTAGAGTGGTGGTATCGGAAAATACCACACATTATTATTATTATTATCGCCTAAACTGGGCACATTTCAAACAGTCCAGGGGCACATTAGCATGGACCTATTATACAAGGTCTGCAGACGCTATCGTATATTTTTAGTATCTAGGAATATTAATTAACATTCTTGTATAATAAACGCATTCAGTGAGGCCATATAAGATTGTTAGCAAGAAATGTAAGTTATTTTATTCTTTTGTAGAAAGCCTAATTGATGATGATTTCATTTTCTGTACAATAAAATAATACATTCTTAGGATCCTGATATTAAAATAATTTTGATAGTATTATAAAATACTGCCTGTTTGCCGCATCATATGCAAATGTCAACCACCTGGGACAGACATTAATTTTATAATGAGCTATGTGTGATCACCCTTTCAGTTATTTTCATAGAAAAACAGTTACGGCAGAAAGGGGTTATAGTGAGTGATTTCTCAGAGAATTCTGTGACCTTTGCAATGCCTGTTTTCCATATCTAGCAACATATGCGAACATTCTGGTACAATAAACACCCTGAAGGATTATATTATATGAGGTCATTACAGAGAACTTTCAGCGATTTTTTTTAATGAATGGCATATATTACATTTTACGTTGTGTTAGACAAAATGTTATGACATCTGCAATTCGCATGGTATTAACATTATTTTAATGTGGCTTTGAAGCAGAACCATTCACCCATATCTTGTGACATTTTCATACTTCTGAGTTGCGTACTCATTATTTTTGTAGTTGTTTGTCTTGGGCCACCCCTTTAGCATTTTTACTGAATATTTGTTATCGTGAAAATGGGGTTAGTGCTAAAAAGAATATTTTCTGACAGAAGGCTGTGAGTCCTGCAATGCTATCACATATTTTTCATCTCTATGTATGTAGACTAGACCTATCCAAACGTTACTGAGGAGTTTTACAATGTAAAATCAATCACGTTTTGGCCATTTTTGCATCACACGACTTCAGATTTAATGAAATTTAGTAGTTGTTGGTATCAAAATAAAAAAATAAAAATCTAGGTCAAGTGTCGTTGAAGATACAAGTCACTGAACCGATACCCGATACGCATACTGACCACTGCCTGTAACTCTGCTATTAATGAAGCTAGAGAAACAAACAATATATCATTGGAAAGCCAATAATTATGCACATATAACACGTAAAATAAAATATAGTGTAAATAAGAATGTTTGTACACAGTATCCTATGCTATTGCAGAGGAGTCCCTGAAAATATTAGAGTGGGCAAATACTAATGTTCAGAGATACATTAAGTACACCCCTGGATGAAAAATGTCACCAGGATAGTTCTGTGCAATAACCTGTGCAATACAAACATACAGCACAATCTCTGATGTGTAAATCCATATATGTATAACATCTGCTCACTAAATATAAATTCACCTTTTTCAGATCACATATTATCTCTCAGTCTAGTGAAACTGCAATCATCACACATGAAGCTGGTCAATTGTCAATACAATTCAATATGCAATGCTTACCATATGTATTATGCAATACAATTTGTTCATTTGTATGCTTCAGCATTGCTCTGTATGCCACAAATCATATATAACATTAATTTCTTTTATATGTGCATGATCTTGTCCCTCTGATGGATAATTGCATAACAATAACCCCTGGTATATTGAATAGCAATTATTTAATTAGTGAGCATATATATATATATATATACATATGTATGGATTTATACATCAGAGATTGTGCTGTATGTTTGTATTGCAGAGGCTATACAGTGCAATCCTGGTGCAATTTTTCATCCACGGTTGTACTTAATGTAATGTATCTCTGAACAATATTATTTGCCCACACCAATATTTTCAAGAACTCTTACGCAATAGTATTGGATACTGTGTACACAATATTAGCAAAATCAGAGATTGTGCTTATGTTTGTATTGGGTTATACAGTGCTATCCTAGTGCAAGTTTTCATCCACGGGTGACATCGGGTGTACTTAATTTAATGTATATCTGAACATTATTATTTGCCCAATGCAATATTTTCAGTGACTCTTCTGCAATAGCATAGAATACTGTGTACAAAATATTAGCAAAATCGGAGGATACAGTTTTGGGTATCTGAGGTCAAAGGTAAAATAAAATACAGTTTTGGGTATCTGAGGTCAAAGGTAAAATAAAATAGATTACAACATTCTTATTTACACTATTTTAATTTTTTTATGACAGTATATGCGCATGCTTATTGGCTTTCCAATGCTATTGGCTTTCCAGTGTTTGTTTCTCTATCTTTATTAATAGCAGAGTTACAGGCATTAATGTAGCGGTCAGTATGCAAATCGGATCAAAGTTCAGTGACCTATATCTTCAATGATACTTGACCTAGTTATTTTATTTTGACATACTGATGTGAACCAACAACTGTACTAAATTTCATTAAATTTGGAGTCGGGTGATGCAAAAATGGCCAAAAAGTGATTGATTTGACATGGAATGACCCAGCTACTTTTATAAGTAGTTCAGGGCAGCATCCCCACAAACTACCTTTGAAACTTGCTCAGCATCAACATCGCGACGGGATACATGACTTGCGGGCTAATTTACTGAAAAAACTTACACAGAGTGAGAGTAACTGCTTTTCTCTTTCATAGAGAACAGTCCCATAAACATCACAATGTTGCAACGGATTCAAACATTCAATATGTTGGCACTGAACCACCTGAGTTTCAGGAATCAACAGTGAATGGAGTTGGTTCCTCCCAGTCAATGCCATACATAGCCGAGTCATTCTGAAAAAAGAAGTTATATTTGTTAATATGGTAACTAAGAAACTGTATGGCAACAGGTAAAGAACAAATAGCAGTTGGATGCAGATGACAAACAGGTTGAATTCACTAACTGCGTTTTAATTGGAGTCCACCTTCATACAAATATCCAGTTATCTACAGACAAATAAGTCATAAAAAAATTTGTAATTAAATATATGCTGAATCATAACTACACACAATATGTGTTACACCTCATTTACTTTATATATTGAAAGTTTACCTTTTTCTAAGATACTGTAATTGACCATCTTTTCATATGTATAAGTTTATAATTAAGGCAACCAGACCTGTCATATTGCTCTGATTTGCACATTGGTATGCACAGATACATATAAATATATCAAAGCTATACAGGAACTAGCTGATGAAAGTGATAATCAGGATCTGAAGATGAACAAGTCGAGGGTGATGATGGAAATCGACACACTAATATAATAAATTATGTCAACACCACTCAGATAGAGAACATTGAAAGCTACATCTACGTGGGACAGAGATACAACACCAGAGACTAAAACCAAGACAAGTAGATTCAAAGAAGAATCATGGCCGGATGGACAGCATTCACCAAGCACTGCGACATCTTCAAGGATAACATTGGAACGTGCTTGAAGAAACAAGTATACAACTTGTGCGTACTTCCAGTAATGTCATACGGCGTGTAAACAAGGGCAATCACCAGTCAAGCAAAGAACAAGCTAGCAGCTGCGTAAACAAAGATGGAAATAAGCATGCTAAACATTACATATCTGAACAGAAAAACAAAAATCATCTTGGTAAGAGAGGATAATGGTCACAGATGTGACTGAAGAAATAAAGACGGAAGTGGACCTGGGCATGGCACGTCAGCAGAATATGATATAAAAGTTTTGTATCATCACCTGGAAGCCTTGCAAAAAGGGAACAGAAGACAAGCGAGACGGTGCAGAGACAAACTAGACGATTACTGGAATTACTACCATATGGCAGAGGATAACGCAAGATGTGGAAGCAGCATGTTGAGGCCTTCGTCCAACCACGCGACACTATGGCTGCACGATTATGATGCATGGATACTAAATATATAATACATATCGTGGTCATGAGGTATATGTATTTTGCTCCCAATGGAGGTCAGAAAACGCTCTCATAAAACTAGCACCTATCTATCGATGTAAATTTTCAACTTTTTTATTTGCATCAATACTTGACTATTACTGGTGGACATTTATGCGTGAAAGCAAGAATATGGTGTGATAATATATATATAATATAAACATTCCTTTTAACACCATCAAATCCAGGATGGCTGTCCTGTTCACAGGTATGTACATGCACAGTAATTCTAAAATAAGTCTGGGTATACTGATTAAATAATAAATAGTTATGATACATTGTAAAACATGATAAAAACGGTTGAATTGTTCTTGTAGTGTATATCTGGAAATTCATTTGCATTTTGTTGAGACCATCCCATATATTTTAGATGTGATCATGAGTTGTAAAATGCATATCCTTTTTAAGGACAATAAAGTAGTGAATAATCTGTTTATAAACGAATAATACAAAACATTGACCAGTGTCTGGTGTATTTTACATCTGAACATATCTCCAAAATGTTATGTTTACACATGATTATACGAAAAATAGTATTACAAATGTTTTCAATTATGGAATAAAATCAACATACGAAATTCCAGAATCCTAACCGAACGACTCTGTATACAGAGCTCCATAGTATTTAAAATTGTATCAAAAGTTTATGTAAGTATAACACAATCACATGCGACAGGTAATTTGCATATTCCCAAAAAAGCATGAATGAAATCAAGGAATTAACTGGTGTTCTAAAACGATGATTATCGACATGTGGAAGGTTAAAGCCTGAAGTAAGAAACAGCAAAAAGAAAAACAAGCCCGTCAAAGTGGTGAAAACAGCCAAAGTTATAAATAAAGAAGAACAAAAGATCAGTCGATAAAAGGTTGTAGTAATTAGTCAGTTAAAATAGCCTATGCTTAACGATGTTTTGTGACTATTTATTTAGGTGGATGCAGCATGATTCATATGCAGAAGTGTAAAGAATTGTGTGGACGATAATATTATTATAGTGATAGCTTACTAATTGATAACACAAATGTGCACAAAGTCCGTTTATGGAGCCCCTGTCTCAAAAGACATCGCCATTTTGCCTTGTTCCCATGCGCGATGCATTGTGGTATACACAACACTGACATCGACATGATCGATAGGGGGTGCGTTTGACTAATGCTATTATTAATAGTTAGCAAGTACTTATGCTTGCACATGTAACTGTGTAAATTAATTAATTACTGCCATGTTTAATGTAGCTAATTTATATTACTTTGTTTATTAGTATTACTGTATTATTTTCCTTTTTTTAGCGTACTATTCGTACTTTTGTGTGTTGGTTTGGCTACATTAAATTTACTAAATTGTTATTAAAAACATGATAATTTATTATAATTTGTTTTCAATTATATTAAACATGACATTTGTATGTCGTATTCTTTGATGACAGTTTTATATGAATTAGTATTTAGTTTTGAGAATATATATTTAATTTATACAACATTGTTGAACAATTATGATACATTATATATTAATTGAATTAAAATATTAGGTATATATTGGCCTTCATCATAGTTTACAACAAAATCAGTAGAATTGAAAAAAGTAATCTTTTGTGATTTAGGTACAAAATAAAATAGGAAAATGTTCAGGAAAAATAAAACAATTTAAAAAAATACAATTGCAGTTTCATTAATATTTAATCTATTACATTTTAATTAATTACTATTATCAGAAGAAAAATGAAAGCAATTCTAAAGATTTATTGGCAAGATCAAATTTGTCAGAACATATTCGGAAAATGATTTAATTTCAGATTTCATAAAATTGCAGTTTCCTTCCATCTACATACATGAAACAAGCACAGTTGCACTTCAATTAATGATTATGACCAGGAGAAATAAAAAAGTGTGTGGTTTATAAGAAAAATTACAAATATTAAAAACCGTCAGAAAATGTCATGCAATTTGTAACTTTAAACATCTGTAGTTGGCTTAATATTTCACTTAAATACATGAAACAACTACCATTATATGTCTTATAGTGACTACTATCAGGGAACATCTTTTAAATATTTTTTCTAAAGAACAATTTGGTCCCTACCAATATGACTAGGTGCTATATTTTTATTTCAAGTTCAATCCTGGACCTATTCATTAAAATTGCTACGACATTATGCTACGGTCATGGACCAAGATCGGGGAAAATTGATTTTTCGCTAACATTTTCATGAAGTACAAATCAATTTACTAATTTACAATTTAATAAATTAGTAAAGCGATTTGTACTTCATAGATAACAAAATTAGTAAACAAACGTGCTAAATATGTACCTATCTTAATCTAACGATCATACAATTTGAAAAAAAAGCAGCTGACAACTCTTATCAGCTTACCTAACCCTAAATTTACGAAATATCGTAAACTTTCAAACACCACAGCAGATAATTCTTAAACGGAAGCACACACCTGCGCGGCGGCTCCATAGCGCATTATATTTTAATGTAAGGGATACCTTTGTCTCGGGATACTTCAGTATTTTCAAGTTAGCGTAGTTCGCTAGATGGCAGCACAAACGCTAAAAGGTTAGCGAGTGCTTATTATGGCTGGTCGTATTATGCTTGTTCGTATTATCACGAACTTCGTATTATGTCTGACTTCATATTATGCCTGAATTCGTATTATGCCTGTCTTCATTATGCCTGACTTCTTATTATTGCAGATTATCTGCAATAATATGACATGTTGAATTATAGCCCTAATATCGTTCCATAGAGCCGAGCCACCAGCAAGCTTCATTGCCCAACCTCCTGTATCTTACTACACCGTCGTGTTGCTCCTAGCTATGCCACTAGGATAACGATTGTGTATGCAAATATGTGTAGAGTAATGTTATGCACGATTTATGGAGAAAAACACGATGCCCAACAGCACGTGATTCGGTACTAAAGAAGAAGAGTTATGAATTTTGTTTTTTACAGATACTGTTCACGTCTGATCGATACCTACGCCATTTCAAAACACACAAGTGAATCACTCTTGAGTAACTATTGATATTTTCGAAAAATATCGCCAAATGGGGGTTTAGAACATAATTGTCAAACGAGACGACTGGGTGTTGGCAGTAACGAGAGTAACACGGTGCCACTGAGGAGATTCATCTGCAATGGTATTAGTTCAAACATGGCATATATTTAAACACATGTTTTTGTTGTGGTATTTGCAGGAGATTGGGTTCTTGGCATTGCCATTGATCCTTGCGAAAATAAACTGTACTACACAGACGGCGAAAAGCACAGTGTTAATATGGTAATGTTGAACACTGGCGAAAGGAAGAAGATCCTCAACACTGGCAGCGCTAAACCTGGTGGCTTGGCTTTGGACCGGAGAGCGAGGTAACACTGCATTCTTACATTATATTTGTTCGTGTAATTGCAACATATAGATTATCTGTTAGGAATACTGGATCTGTATGTATGTATATGTATATGTGTGTGTGTGTGTGTGTGTGTGTGTGTGTGTGTGTGTGTGTGTGTGTGTGTGTGTGTGTGTGTGTGTGTGTGTGTGTGTGTGTGTGTGTGTGTGTTTTTTTTTTTTTTTTTTTTGGGGGGGGGGGGGGGGGGTGTGTGTGTGTGTGTGTGTGTGTGTACGCACGCACGCACACTCTCGCACGCATGCAGTATATATATTTACATATATATATATATATATATATATATATATATATATATATATATATATATATATATATATATATATTTCTATATATCCTTAGACAGTAAGTTATATTTTGTACACAGCGTGGTGTCCGGAACTTGTTTCTAGACGATTGTAGTTATTGCAATGTCGCAGAAATTAACATTCGAGCACGCACGCACATAGACAGGCTCCATTGAAAAGCGATACAACGGTTGTGACATTGTTTTCAGGTTGTTATTTTACACCAAGGACTCATTCAAAATCTTGAAGGTTAATCTTGATGGAAGTGACAACACGGAAGTGCTAAGAGGAAAGGGCGATGTACCATCACTTGCCATTAACTATGACAAGAAGAGGATATGTTGGGTTCGATATGGTAAGCGTCATGGCATACATGTTATCGATATAGCATACATAATTTTACATATATATTTACTTTTAAGGGATGAAAAGAAAACAGGTAAATCAGTGAATGGTTTGTTTGTATGAGTTTATTAGATTAGCGTAGAGACGTGGTATTTCACTTTGCATGCATATAATTCAAACGATTGTGTATAATATTAAAATACGAAAAGGAACGTCTCAGAATATTCCGTTTTACATCGTCGTACATGTCACGTACTTTCGTGAGTAAAGTATGTTGCCAAATGTTATCAGTCTATGCAGCCACTGTCCTAAACGTCTTTATGATTTAAACAAAAGTCTACAAATCCGAATCACAAACATGTTATTCTGTATCGTCTGTGTTGAGCTACGGCGCACAGAACGCTTGACATAGCCTAGAGTGCCCAAATGTGATGTCTACACTCGATGTCTACCGTATGGATTAACTGTAATCCAAACATTGTATTGCTGCAGATACGACGAAGATAGAGTGTTCCGACTACTTTGGCAAACAAAGAAAGGTGTACGAAACCACTGGATATCCGGTTTCACTTAAAATTATAAATGATGTGGCTTACTACGTGCAAAACAACCCACAAAGGTAGTACTACATCGATGAGTTGTATGTTTGTATGTTTGTATGTTTGTATGTTTGTATGTTTGTATGTTTGTATGTTTGTATGTTTGTATGTTTGTACGTTTCTACGTTTCTACGTTTCTACGTTTCTACGTTTCTACGTTTCGGTACGTTTTTTTTTGGTATGACAACATAATGTCTTCGGTTTCCGCAACCTACAGAAAAACGTAGTAGACGATTGTGGAAATATGCTTTTTACGCAAGACTCAATAATCTTCTAAATGTAACCAGTAACATATTTTTCATGAAAGGTTCGCAAGTGAAGTGCGGAGAGGTTTATAATGTCAAGCAATAGAAATAGGCTTAATGCTAAGAACAACTGATTTGTTTCTTTCTACAATTCGGTAACCGCAATAATTATTCGCATGTGGTCTGTCTTTCAGTATTGTTTCTCAAGAACTGAAAGATGGAGGTCTCCGCAAGTATCACGATGTTGGTTCCACCAACAAATATCTATTCATGAGCATTGCAGTGGGGCTAGGACCAAAGGGCAGATATGACTGCACGAGAGGTATACTAGACTTTGTCTAGGCAATGTTTCTCCATGGCCCTCTTCTTTCCGATGAATCGTTGACAGTTACCGCTTTGTAATACTATACTTTCCTTTCCAGATGGCCCTCCTCACTTAACACGTTTTATGCATCTAACATATGGGAATCTAAGTAGGGTACGTCGCACAAAGAAAATAAGGTCTAATGGCTGTATGCGCATGTTTTTTCAGTGTGAGAGTCGCAAATCAGGCGGCTGAAATGAGTTATGGTTCAACACTTAAGTTGCTATAACTGAAGTATATTCCAATCACTTTTTATTACTATTAAAAACTGAATTTAAATTTGGTTTATGTGGGTGGCGGGTACAAATTAACATATGGTGTTATTGGTTGGTAGCTATTGTACGAAGTTGTAGGATAGTCTGTGCAGTTTTTATGTTAAATATATCTGTTACTTGTTTTTGAAACATGAAGCATATTTTAATGAGGATAGTTGGGACTGATGCCATAACTGTGCCTTACATCAAATCATTGTTTCGTCGTCTGTTTTTTAATGTGATAATAAGATATAATTGTTTTGAAACTGTGACGTTTGTGAGAAATCGAGCATGTTTTTCCAACCTGTAGATTAAAAAATACTTCACTTTATATGCACCATTTATATGCACCACTATGAATGTTACACTGTTAAAATATTGTTTTTGTAAAACTAATAGTTAAACAATGTTTCTTCCATTTTTCAGAAACTGTGTATATTTTGCATTGATAAAGGTACTTCAATACAAAATATCGATATGCAAAATATTCTGAAATGGTTGTAGTGAAACAGATCCACAGCTTAGACAAGATATTAATATTAATTGCATATTTAAAACACTGTTTTAGCTAGCTGTTATACATTCGTTTAAATTAACACAGTTAACAAAAAACAAAAAAGTAAATTGAGGAACTCATACTAAAGTAAAAATTTGCTATTTCTAAACATTTATGTGCAGTTGACTTGATACTGCTTTTTCAAAACTGTGTTGTTGTATTTCTACCAAGGTTATCTAAATCACATCGAATACCCTGCCAGTCTGCACGTTAGTCAAGATAAAAAGGTACTGAATGTTCCACGGGTCAATGAACTTAAGAAATACGGTCCTCCTGTGGCGATACACACAAGAGGAGGTATGTCTCACATTGAACTATGACGTTTTGCTTGACAGAATTTGATCAGTTTGTTGTAAAGGGCGCTGCTTTTCTGTTTGACTGTTATTAATAACGGAAACCATGCTGACAATGTGTTGTAATTAGTGGTTGTGTGAAGCATTATTGCATTTACAGTTTCCATTTAGCTTTTTCAAGATCCGTTGAAGGGGTACGCATATTTGTGTGTGTGTGTGTGTGTGTGTGTGTGTGTGTGTGTGTGTGTGTGTGTGTGTGTGTGTGTGTGTGTGTGTGTGTGTGTGTGTGTGTGTGTGTGTGTGTGTGTGTGTGTGTGTGTGTGTGTGTGTGTGTGTGTGTGTGTGTGTGTGTGTGTGTGTGTGTGTGTGTGTGTGTGTGTGTGTGTGTGTGTGTGTGTGTGTGTGTGTGTGTGTGTGTGTGTGTGTGTGTGTGTGTGTGTGTGTGTGTGTGTGTGTGTGTGTGTGTGTGTGTGTGTGTGTGTGTGTGTGTGTGTGTGTGTGTGTGTGTGTGTGTGTGTGTGTGTGTGTGTGTGTGTGTGTGTGTGTGTGTGTGTGTGTGTGTGTGTGTGTGTGTGTGTGTGTGTGTGTGTGTGTGTGTGTGTGTGTTTTTGTGTGTGTGTGTGTGTGTGTGTGTGTGTGTGTTGTGTGTTTGTGTGTGGGATATGAGAGTGTTCGATGTGTCAACACGCTATGATAATTTGGCATTATAAATAACATACATCACTGAACGATATGTTTTTGAAGTGCATATACGGGGCATAGACGTGGACGATGTGCATGGCTTTGTGTACTGGGCTGCTGATAACAAAAATATTAAACAAGCTACACTAAACGGCTCCATCAAAAAGGTTGTCGTCTCTGACACAGGCAAGTTGAATGTTATATCACTGCAAATCATCTATGTTCAATTACGTTTATTTGAATTATTTTCATTATTTATTGTTGATGATAGCATCTGTACCATCGTTATTTCAAAGAATAACCGAATCCTGCATTGGACTTAAGCAAAAGTGGGACATTTCATGATACAAGTGCCTTCTATATGGTATCTTCTGGTGCTGTATACGGTGTTATCGTGATCCGTTGACTTACGTTACTCTGTTCCTTGTTATATATTTCGTTGTAGAATTACACTAGTTTCTGTAATCTTATATTGACCATCGATTTTTACAAGTTAATCAACAAGAGCCCTACAACGGACAGTCACACTCACATATAATATTATAACCAACATTCGAAAATATTCGGTTATGTCTGACGTTTTATACAGTGACATATCACGCTACTTTCTAGTTTTTTATTGTTATGAAATCGGATTAAGATAACAGAAAAAAACACAACCATTTGTTAACATATAGCTAATACAGTACAGGTGAATATCCAATTACAAAAACAACATGGGAAGAGGTGTGCATAGACTCGTATTCATGCAATGCATATGACGCCATTCTCTAAATAAGTGACACCAAAATTAGGGAGTCTTTACCTGTAAAATAATATATAAAATAAATACCTGCAAAACATTTCAAAGAAACCCTACTACAGAAAATTAAGCTACGTAGAAAAATCCTTGTATAAAAATTACACACATAAACGGCTAATATAATGAAACACTGATGAAAATAAATGTTGCATATTCATTTGGCTCGCTTAACGAAGTTTACAAAATATCATGCAATCATGCAAATACATTATTAATGAGGTACCATAATAACTAAACCGATAGAGGGCGCCCTGACGCAACTAGGGTCGTTGTGCCGTCTTTTGCGTGTTCTTGACGTGTGTAAAATGCGGCACCGTTTTGCGGAACGTTTTGCGGAACGCTTGTTTAAATCATCCTACAATCAGCTGTTGAACTCGCACGACTCCGAAGCCTCACGTATAGCTAAATGTGGATATAGTCTGGCATGTCCGTCAATGTGAAGGTATACTATGTACATTAATGTACATTTACAGCCGATGGAACCTCGACTGGTGGCCCGACGACAGGTGTGCTGCTCGATGGCGGAAAGGATGTTTAAAGTCATCTGCAGCTCGCCGTATGCATCACACGAGACTGCTACGTCTCCACACATAGTTAAATATTGATATCGTATAACATGTCCGTCAATAGGAAAGTCTACATTAATGTACATTTACAGTCGATGAAACGTCGCGGGACGTTCGATTGAATTCAGTGCCAAGATGGCGTTGTTTTGGCTGTTCTATCTATTGACCACACATACGCTATGCCGTTCGGTCTATTGACCACACATATGGCCCAGCCCACATACAAGCTATCGCTGGCTATGCGCCTGCACGGCCAATTGCTAATTGAGGTTGATTTAAATAAGCATCCAGCAAACAAAATCCACGTTAGTCGCTAGAGGCGCTGATACGCAACTAGGGTCTAGTTGCGTATTGGCGCCTCTAGCGATTAACGTGGATTTGTGGAACCCCATTACGGCAAACGATTAATGCATTAC
>JAODUO010000230.1:765000-800000 GCA_025642075.2 Ridgeia piscesae | reverse complement strand
AGCTTCGATGTTCGTTTCGGGAAAGTGAAATGCTCGTTTGTCACCGCCCTCGGCAAAAAGGAACGTCTCAGAATATTCCGTTTTACATCGTTGTACATGTCACTTACTTTCGTGAGTAAAGTATGTTGCCAAATGTTATCAGTCTATGCAGCCACAGTCCTAAACGACTTTATGATTTAAACAAAAGTCTACAAATCCAAATTATATACATTTTATTCTGTATCCTCTGTGTTGAGCTACGGCGCACAGAACACTTGACATAGCCTAGAGTGCCCAAATGTGATATCTACCCTATCTACCGTATGGATTAACTGCAATCCAAATATTGCTTTGCTACAGATACGACGAAGATAGAGTGTTCCGACTACTTTGGCAAACAAAGAAAGGTGTATAAAACCACTGGAAAGCCGATTTCACTTAAAATTATAAATGATGTGGCTTACTACGTGCAAAACAAACCACCAAGGTAGTACTACATCGATGAGTTGTTTGTTTGCATGTTTGCACGTTTGCACGTTTGTACGTTTGTACGTTTGTACGTTTGTACGTTTGTACGTTTGTACGTGTGTACGTTTGTACGTTTGTACGTTTGAACGTTTGTATGACCACAAACTGTCTTTGATTTCCGCAACCTACAGAAAAACCAAACAAAAAAACGATTGTGGAAATATGCTTTTTACGCAAGGTTCAATAATCTTCTAATTGTAACTAGTAACATATTTTTAGTGAAAGGTTCGCAATTGAAGTGCGGAGAGGTTTATAATGTCAGCCAATAGAAATAGGCTTAATGCTAAGAACAACTGATTATGTTCTGTCTTTCAGTATTGTTTCTCAAGAACTGAAAGATGGAGGTCTCCGCAAGTATCACGATGTAGGTTCCACCAGCAAACAACTATTCATGAGCATTGCAGTGGGGCTAGGGCCAAAGGGCAGATATGACTGCACGAGAGGTATAATATACTTTGTCTAGGCAATGTTTCTCGATGGCCCTCTTCTTTCCGATGAATCGTTGACAGCTAACGCTTTGTAATACTTCACTTTCCTTTCCAGATAGCCCTCCTCACTTAACACTTTTTAAGGGTCTAACATATAGGAATTTCAGGCGGCTGAAATGAGTTATGGTTTATCCCTTAACTTGCTAATACTGAAGTATATTCTAATCACTTATTTATTATTATTATTATTAAAAACTGAATTTAAATTTGGTTTGTGTGGGTAGTGGGTATAAATTAGCATATTATGTTATTGGTGATTAGCTGTTTTACGAAGTTTTACGATATATAGTTTGTGCAGTTTCTATGTTGAATATATCTGCTACTTATTTTTGAAACAGCAAGCACATTTTAATGAGGATGGTTGGGACTGATCATGGTTTCGTCGTCTGTTTTCTAATGTGATGGTAACTGTGATGTTTGTTAGAAATCGATCATGTTTTTCCTATCTGCGGTTTAAAAAATACTTCATTTTAATTGCACCATTTATATGCACCACTATGACTGTTACACTGTTAAATTTTTGTTTTAGTAATAATTAAATAATTGTTTTTACATTTTTCAGTAACTGTGAATATATTGCATTGATGAAGGTATTTCAATACAAAATATCGATATGCAATATATCCTGAAATGTTTGTAGTGAACCAGATCCACAGCTTAGACAAAATATTTAATATTAATTGCATATTTAAAATACTGTTTTAGCTAGCTGTTATACATTCGTATAAATTAACATTGTTAACAACAACAAAAAGTAAATTGAGGAACTCATACTAAAGTAATAAGTTGCTACTGCTAAACATTTATGTGCAGTTGACTTGATACTGCTTTTTTTAAACTGTGTTGTTGTTGTATTTCTACCAAGGTTATCTAAATCACATCGAATACCCTGCCAGTCTGCACGTTAGTCAAGGTAAAAAGGTACTGAATGTTCCACGGGTCAATGAACTTAAGAAATACGGTCCACCTGTGGCGATACACACTAGAGGAGGTATGACTCACATTGAACTGTGACATTTTGCTTGACAGAATTTTGTCAGTTTTTTTGTAAATGGCTCTGCTTATCTGTTTGACTGTTATTAATAATTGAAACCATGCTGACAATATGTTGTAATTAGTGGTTGTGTAAAGCATTATTGCATTTACAGTTTTCATTTAGCTTTTTCAAGACCTGTTGAAGGGCTACGCGTATTTGTGTGTGTGTGTGTGTGTGTGTGTGTGTGTGTGTGCGTGTGTGTGTGTGTGCGTGCGTGTGTGTGTGTGCGTGTGTGTGTGTGAGGGACAGGAGAGTGTTCGACGTGTTAACACACTATGACAATTTTGAAATTATAAATTACGTACAACACTGAACGATATGTTTTTGAAGTGTATATACGGGGTATCGACGTGGACGATGTGCATGGCTTTGTGTACTGGGCTGCTGATAACAAAAATATTAAACAAGCTACACTAAACGGCTCCATCAAAAAGGTTGTCGTCTCTAACACAGGCAAGTTGAATGTAATATCACTGCAAATCATGTATGTTCAGTTACGTCTATTTGAACTATTTGAATTATTTATTTTTGATGATAGCATCTGTACCATCGTTATTTCAAAGACTAACCGGATGGTTTTTAAGCAAAAAGTGGGACATTTCATGATACGAGTGCATTGTGCGTGGTATCTTCTGGTTCTTTATACGGTGTTATCTTGTTGCAGTGACTTACGTTCCTTGTTATATATTTCGTTGTAGAATTACACTAGTTTCTGGAATATTATGTCGACCACGGATTTGTATAAGTTAATCAAGAAGCGGACAGTCACACTCACATATAATATTATAACCAACATTCATACATTTTCGGTTCTGTCTGACATTTTATACAATGACATATCACCCTACTTTCTAGTTTTTTATTGTCATGAAATCGGATCAAGATTACAGAAAAAATATACAACCATTTGTTAACGTATTGCTGATACAATACAAGTAAATATCCAATTACAAAAACAACATGGGAAGAGGTGTACATGGACTCATATTCATGGAATGCATAAGACACCATTCTCTAAATAAGTGACAAAAAAGTAGGGAATCTTTACCTGTAAAATAATACACAAAGTAAATACCTGCAAAACATTTCAAAGAAACGGTATTACAGAAAATTAAGCTACGTATAAAAATCCCTGTATAAAAATGACACGCATAAACGGATCATATAATAAAACACTCAAAGAAAATAAATGTTAAATATTCATTTGGCTTGCATAACGAACTTTATAAAAAAAATCATGGAATCATGCAAATCAATTATTAAAATCAAATCACAAAATAATTACGGCAAACGATCAATGCATTACTTGCGATGGGCTCTGTACTGACAACAAATTTAATTATGGCAGAATTCAATTATTACGTTATCAACATCGCCCACTGCGTCAGTGATGAACAATTAAAGTCGGAAATAACCATACACAACACATACTAAAGAACAAAGTAATTTGTACGTGAACCGATCCGCTAGAAATGCTGAGTTTCGGAGCTTCAGTATTGTTTAGTTCAGTTCAGTTCTGCTGCTATAGTGACATTCTTCTAGCGGTTTAGAAGCATGTACCAAGTTGCAAACTTACATTATTCTAGACAAAGGTTTGACAGCAAAAGTGACACCATTCAAAACAAATGAAAATTCTGAGGTGTACCAAAATGATATACCAATTTCATTTAATACTGAACTCGCATAGAAAAAGAGAACTAAAATAAGGTATTCAAAATTATGTATGAAATGATACGTTTCATCATGCAAATGCCACATATAATAAATCATTCAATACCCAGTTACCCACCACAGCAAGTCCGTCCTGTGTAACCAGGCTTGCAATAGCAAACGTACTGATGTGCATTCCTATTGCAAGTACCCCCATTTTTACATGGTTTAGAGCGGCACGCATTGTGATCTGCAACATAATGTATACATATTTGAACATGTAGATGCAATCTCTTATCGTCCCTCATTCACTCTCTGTGTCTCTCTGTCTCTTTGTCTGTCTGTCTGTCTGTCTGTCTGTCTCCCTCTCTCTCTCTCTCTCTGTCTGTCTCTGTCAGTCTCTCCGTCTCTCCGTCTGCCTGTCTGTCCGTCTCTCGCTCTCTCGCTCTCTCGTCTCTCGTTCTCTCGCTCTCTCGCTCTCTCTGTCTCTCTCTCTCTCTCTCTCTTCTCTCTCTCTCTCTCACCACACACCACACACACACACACACACACACACACACACACACACACACACACACACACACACACACACACACACACACACACACACACACACACACACGATTCAATATAAATAAAATCTCTGAGGTCTACCAAAATTATATACCAATTTCAATGGTCCCTTGTTTAACAAAAAATACTCGAACGTCTAACAGCTTTTAAAACAACAATGTAATATTATCTAAACAGCAATATGTATTCAGGATACCTATTCTGTAGAGGTGGAATGAAGTGAAAAGGTTGATAAAATATGTATCTTTGATGAAAAGCTGCTATATTGATATTCCTCTAGCGGTTTACAAGGCATACCACAAAGCAAAACAGTGTGGAACCGAGCCACCAGCAAGCTTCACTGCCCAACGTCCTGTATCTTACTACCCCAAGTCGTGTTGCTCCATGCTATGCCACTAGGATAACGATTGTGTATGCAAATATATGTATAGAGTAATGTTATGCACGATTTATGGAGAAAAACACGATGCCCAACAGCGCGTGATTCGGTACTAACGAAGAAGAGTTATGAATTTTGTTTTGTACAGATATTGTTCACGTCTGGTCGATAAGTACGCCATTTCAAAACACACAAGTGAATCACTCTCGAGTAACTATTGATATTTTTGAAAAATATTATTTAGAACTTAGTAGTCCAACCAGGCGACTGGATGTTGGCAGTCGAGAGTAAAACGGTGCCATTGAGGAGATTCATCTGCAATGGTATTAGTTTTAAAATGGCAAATGTTTTTGTTGTGGTATTTGCAGGAAAATGGGTTCTTGGCATAGTCATTGATCCATGCGAAAATAAATTGTACTACACAGACGGCGAAAAGCACAGTGTTAATATGGTAATGTTGAACACTGGCGAAAGGAAGAAGATCCTCAACACTGGCAGCGCTAAACCTGTTGGCTTGGCTTTGGACCGGAGAGCGAGGTAACACTGCATTTTACATTGTATTTGTTCGTGTAATTGCAACTTATAAATCTTCTGTTAGGAATACTGGATCTGTGTGTGTGTGTGTGTGAGTGTGTGTGCGTGCGTGCGTGCGTGCGTACGCACGCATGCACGCACGCATGCAGGTATGTGTATTTACATAATAATAATATTTACGCACATAGACAGGCTCCATTGAAAAGCGATACAACGGTTGTCATATTGTTTTCAGGTTGTTATTTTACACCAAGGACTCATTCAAAATCTTCAAGGTTAATCTTGATGGAAGTGACAACAGGGAAGTGCTAAGAGGAAAGGGAGATGTGCCATCACTTGCTATTAACTATGACAAGAAGAGGATATGTTGGGTTCGATATGGTAAGCGTCATGGCATACATGTTATCGAGACGTGGTATTTGACTTTGCAAATAATTTAAATTATTTTGTATACTATAAAATACTTTAAACTTCTATGTTCGTTTCATGAAAGTGAAATGTTCGTTTGTCACCGCTTTCGGCGAAATGGAACGTCTGAAAATATTCCGTTTTACATCGTCATACATGTCACGTTCTTTCGTGAGTTAAGTATGTTGCCAAATGTTATCAGTCTATGCAGCCACAGTCCTAAACGTCTTTATGACTTAAACAAAACTCTCCGAATCCGAATCACAAACATTTTATTCTGTATCCTCTGTGTTGAGCTACGCCGCACAGAACGCTTGACATAGCCTAGAGTGACCAAATGTGATGTCTACGCTCGATGTCCACCGTATGGATTAACTGTAATCCAAACATTGTATTGCTGCAGATACGACGAAGGTAGAGTGTTCCGACTACTTTGGCAAACAAAGAGAGGTGTACGAAACCACTGGAAATCCGGTTTCACTTAAAATTATAAATGATGTGGCTTACTACGTGCAAAACAAACCACAAAGGTAATATTACATCGATGAGTTGTTTGTTTGTTAGTAAGTTTGTACGTGTGTACGTTTGTTTGTATGTCCACAAAATGTCTTCGGTTTCCGCAATGTAGAGAAAAACGTAGTAGACGATTGTGGAAATATGCTTTTTACGCAATGTTCAATAATCTTTTAAATGTATTCACATTTTTCGTGGAATGTTCGCAACTGAAGTGCGGGGAGGTTTATAATGACAGCCAATAGAAATAGGCTTAATGCTAAGAGCAACTGATTTGTTTCTTCCTACAATTCGGTAACCGCAATAATTATTCGCACATGTTCTGTCTTTCAGTATTGTTTCTCAAGAACTGAAAGATGGAGGTCTCCGCAAGTATCACGATGTTGGTTCCACCAGCAAACATCAATTCATGAGCATTGCAGTGGGGCTAGGGCCAAAGGGGAGATATGACTGCACGAGAGGTATAATAGACTTTGTCTAGGCAATGTTTCTCCATGGCCCTCCTCTTTCCGATGAGTCGTTGACAGCTACCGCTTTGTAATACTATACTTTCCAGATGGCCCTCCTCACTTAACACGTTTTATGGGTCTAACATATAGGAATCTAAGTAGGGACAAAGCCAATAGTGTCTCTTGTATAAGAAATAAATAGGCTGTATGTGCATGTTTATTTCTCAGTGTGAGAGTCGCAAATCAGGCGGCTGAAACGAGTTATGGTTTAACTCTTAACTTGCTAATACTGAAGAATATTCCAATCCCTTATTGTTTTGTTATTATTAAAAACTGAATTGATAATTTCGTGTGTGGGTAGTGAGTACAAATTAGCATATTATGTTATTGGTGTATAGCTGTTGTACGAAGTTGTAGGATATATTGTCTGTGCAGTTTCTAAATTAAATATATTTGTTTCTTTATTTTTGAAACAGGAAGAATACTTTCATGGTTTCGTCGTCTCTTTTCTAATGTGATAATAAGATATAATTATTTTGAAACTGGGACGTTTTTAGAATCATGCTTTTCTTACCAGCAGATTAAAAAATACTTCATTTAACTACACCACTATGACTTTTACACTGTAAAAATGTTGTTTTTTGTAAAAGTAATAGTTAAAAAAAAATTCTTCCATTTCTCAGTAACTGTATATTTTGCATTGATAAAGGTACTTCAATACAAAATATCGATATGCAAAATATTCTGAAATGTTTGTAGTGAAACATATCCACAGCTTAGACAACATAATTTATATTAATTTCATATTTAAAAACGTTTTAGCTAGCTGTCATACATTCGCTTAAATTAACGTAGTTAACAAACAAAAATAAATTGAGGAACTCATACTAAAGTAAAATGTTGGTATTGCTAAACATTTATGTGCAGTTGACTTGATATTACTTTTTCATAACTGTGTTATTGTATTTCTACCAAGGTTATCTAAATCACATCGAATATCCTGCCAGCTTAGACAACATAATTTATATTAATTTCATATTTAAAAACGTTTTAGCTAGCTGTCATACATTCGCTTAAATTAACGTAGTTAACAAACAAAAATAAATTGAGGAACTCATACTAAAGTAAAATGTTGGTATTGCTAAACATTTATGTGCAGTTGACTTGATATTACTTTTTCATAACTGTGTTATTGTATTTCTACCAAGGTTATCTAAATCACATCGAATATCCTGCCAGTCTGCACGTTAGTCAAGACAAAAAGGTATTGAATGTTCCACGGGTCAAGGAACTTAAAATATACGGTCCACCTATGGCGATACACACTGGAGGAGGTATGACTCACATTAAACTGTGACGTTTTGCTTGACACAATGCTAATCAGTTTGTTGGAAATCGCTCTGCTTTTCTGTTTGACTGTTATTAATAACGGAAAACATGCGGATAATGTGTTGTAATTAGTGGTTGTGTAAAGCATTATTGCAATTATAGTTTTCATTTAGCTTTTTCAAGATCTGTTGAAGGGGAATGCATATTTTCCTGTGTGCGTGTGCGTGTGCGTGTGCGTGTGCGTGTGCGTGTGCGTGTGCGTGTGCGTGTGCGTGTGCGTGAGCGTGTGCGTGTGAGTATGAGGGATAGGGGAGTGTTCGACGTGTTAACACACTAAGATAATTTGGCATTATAAATAACATACAACACTGAACGATATGTTTTTGAAGTGCATATACGGGGTATCGACGTGGACGATGTGCATGGCTTTGTGTACTGGGCTGCTGATAACAAAAATATTAAACAAGCTACACTAAACGGCTCCATCGAAAAGGTCGTCGTCTCTGACACAGGCAAGTCAAATGTAACATCACTGCAAATCATGTATCTTCCATTACGTCTATTTGAAGTATTTGCATTATTTATTTTTGATGCTATCATCTGTACGATCCTTATTTGAAAGAATAAACGGATGCTGCTTTAGATTTATGCAAAAGTGGGACCTTTCATGATACAAGTACCTTCTATATGGTATCTTGTGGTGCTGTATACGGTGTTATCGTGTTCCAGTGACTTACGTTACTCTGTTCCTTGTTATATATTTCGTTGTATAATTACACTAGTTTCCGGAATGTTATGTTGACCACGGATTTGTATAAGTTAATCAACAAGAACCCTACAACGGACAGTCACACTCACATATAATATTATAACCAACATTCATAACTATTCTGTTATGTCTGACAATTTATATAATGACATCACGCTACTTTCTAGTTTTTTATTGTTATGAAATCGGAATGAGATCACAGAAAAATACACAACCATTTGTTAACGTATTGCTAATATAGTAGAAGTGAATATCCCATTACGAAAACAACATGGGAAGAAGTGTACATGGACACATATTTATGCAATGCATAAGACACCATTCTCTATATAAGTGACACCACAAATAAGGAATCTTTACCTGTAAAATAACTCATAAAGTAAATACCTGCAAAAAATTCAAAGAATCCCGTTACAGACAATTAAGCTACGTATAAAAATACTTGTATAAACATGACACACATTAACTGATCATATAATCAAATACTCAAAGAAAATAAATTTTAAATATTCATTTGGCTTGTACAACGAACTTTACCAAATATCATGGAATCATGCAAATAAATTATTAAAATCAAATCACAAAATAATTACGGCCATCGATCAACGCATTACGTATGATGGCTCTGTACTGACAACATAATTAAATGATGGCAGGTATCAATAATTACATTATCAACATTGGCCACTGCGTAAGTGTTAAACAAATAAAAGTAGGAAATAACCCTACCCAACAAATACTAAAGAACAAAGCAATTTGTATGCGAACTGATCCGCTAGAAATACTTAGTTTCGTGGCTTTAGTTCAGTTCAATTCAGTTCAGTTCAGTTCAGTTCAGTTCAGTTCAGTTCAGTTCAGTTCAGCTGCTATAGTGACATTCCTCTAGCAGTTTAGAAGCATGTATCAAAATGCAAAATAGTTTCGAGCCTAGCCACCAGCAAGCTTCATTGCCCAACATCCGGGATCTTACTACCCCACGTCGTGTTGCTCCATGTTATGCCACTATGATGTGGATTATTTACGGAAACGTGTACACTAATGCTATCATGCAGAGAAAAACTACTTTAACAACATATTTCAAAGAGACCCTACTACAGAAAATTAAGCTACCTTTAGCAAATCTTTTTATAAAATAATACACATAAACTGACTCATCTGGTCAAACACTGAAAGAAATTTATTTTAAATATTCATGTGTAACCAAAATTACAAGATATCATGGATTTCTACAAATAGAATATTAAAATCAAATAACAAATGATTATGACCAACGATATATTATATATGGAAGTACTGTATTTAAAAAAAAACAATTGTGGCAGAGTTCATTTATTAAATTACCAACATCGGCCACTGATTCAATATCAAACAAGTGAAAATACAACATTCACCTTCACAACACATACAAATAACAATACAATTTGCAAACAGATCTGCTAGAAATAACTAGTGTCATATGATCATACTATTCTTAGAATTGCTATGGTGTTGATAATATTGATCAATAAATTGTGCAAACAGTTATAACACACAACTCTCATTCAATTCCAATAAGTCCTTGCAAACTTGCATTATTCTAGACAAAGGTACGACAGCAAAAGTCAATACAAATGAAAATTCTGAGGTGTACCAAAATCAGATACTAATTTCAATGGTCCCTTCCTTTAAAAAATACTCGAACGTCTAACAGCTTTTAACACAACAATGTAATATTATCTAAACAGCAACAGGATAGCTATTCTATAGAGGTGGAATTAAGTGAAATGGTTGTTAAAATATCATGTAACTTTGATGAAAATATTTTATATTGATATTCCTCTAGCGGTTTAGAAGCGTACCACAATGTAAAACAGTGTCGAGCTGAACCACTAGCAACCTACACTGCCCAACGTCCTGTATCTTACTAACCCACGTCGTGTTGCTCCATGCTATGCCACTAGGATAACGATTGTGTCTGCAAATATGTGTAGAGTAATGTTATGCACGATTTAGGGAGACAAAACACGATGTCCAACAGCACATGATTCGGTACTAACGAAGTAGAGTTATGAATTTTGTTTTTTACTGATACTGTTCACCTCTGATCGATAAGCACGCCTGTAACAACTGCCTGATAATGTAATAATCGCCTGTTAATGTAATAACTGCCTGATAATGTAATAAAATCGTCTGATAATGTAATAAATGCCTGATAATATACTACCATCACCCGAATATGTAATAAACTTGTACCTGATAATGTAATAACGTACACATTTAACGTAGACCTTAGTCGTTTTCGTGGATTTAATGTTGGTTTCTTGCACTTCGTCCATTTAGTCTATTTCGTCTATTTCGCAATACTGCAACTTTTGCTAGTCGGATCATTTTTAGATTATATTCAAAATGATGACCTGAAGTCACATTTGTCCCAGCAAGTCAGGATTTTGAGTTATGCATTCTCACACCATTGATGAACGGCGGATTGGTGTAATATGCTACGTTACGACTATAGGCTTCATTGATAACGAACTTGTCGGCGCAAATCCTGGTATCGATTATCTCACAAGTGTTCCCTTTCCATGCTATAATGTCAGGGTATCGAATGCCCACAGGCATGGCTTTTGCCGGTTCAATCCTAGTCTGAAAGCCAGATAAAGAAATGGTTTGTTAAGGAATGTTTTATATAGATTGGATTACGGAGTTTGTCGACACTTTCGTGTCTGGCAATTCTCGCATGATGTGCTCAAGATGCAAATATATATATATATATATATATATATATATATATATATATATATATGTATATATATATATATATATATATATTCATTTATACATATCATATTAATATATACATATACATATACATATATATATATATATATATATATATATATATATATATATATATATATATATATATTCATATATATTCACTCATCATTATACTGCTATTTAATAGTATGTAATATGAAATATAAAATAATATATATTATATAATACATACTATTCAATATGAAATATAATGTTAACATGCAACATGTAATATGTATCATGTAACAGTTGCATGAAACATATAAAAATTAACATGTAACACGTAACATATATCACGTAGCAGGTAACATATGTCACGTAACACGTAGCATATAATACGTAACATATAACAGGTAATATGTATATGGATCATATGTATAACTCATAATCCTGACCAGCTGGAATAAATCGAGCTTCATATTCTGAATCACCACACTCGGTTTAATATAAAACAGTACACTTATCCCATTAGCAAAATTTGCAGAAATGCGAAACAGGCGAAATAGAAAATTGACAAAAGTACAAGATACCATGTATGTATGTATGTATGTATGTATGTATGTATGTATGTATGTATGTATGTATGTATGTATGTATGTATGTATGTATGTATGTATGTATGTATGTATGTATGTATGTATGTATGTATGTATGTATGTATGTATGTATGTATGTATGTATGTATGTATGTATGTATGTATGTATGTACGTACGTATGTACGTACGTACGTACGTACGTACGTACGTACGTACGTACGTACGTACGCACGCGCGCTACACTGAAGGAATCAGCGTGTGTTCGCCCTGGTCCGGAAGGATCGGGTAACCCGTTGAACCTCCTTCGTGCTAGGGATTGGGGCTTGTAATTCTTCCCCATGAACGAGGAATTCCCAGTAAGCGCGAGTCATAAGCTCGCGTTGATTACGTCCCTGCCCTTTGTACACACCGCCCGTCGCTACTACCGATTGATGGTTGAAGTGCCGAAGAAACATGTCGGTGTTGTGAGGGCACGATGTGATTTGTGTGAAGCACTGTAGATGGCGCTGTAGGAACCAGAAGGACGTGAGTTTGACACGTGTGCGGAAGTGACGTCAGTCTGCTGTCGTGCCCGTACACCCCGTCAACCATCTGTAGCATTTGAACGACGAAGTTCACGAGATCGATTTTGTTACTGTAATATATGTATGTCAGAAGAGTGTAGACTTTCGCCAGGGTCTCAGATGGACGCTACAGATGGACGATTGGGTGGACACGGGACAGGACGGAGATGTAGTGCGGCGGAGACTGAAGCGTGTGGCTCGACCTCTGTGTACTGTCTATGTAGTCTTGCTGTGATATTATTGCTAAAAATCGTTCCACGGCTCTGGTGTACGTACGTACGTACGTACGCACGCACGCACGCACGCACGCACGCACGCACGCACGCACGCACGCACGCACGCACGCACGCACGCATATATATATATATATATATATATATACATATATATATTAATATATACTGTATGTGTGTATAATTGGATCACGAACACATTATGCGACAATGTACAAATTCGAAATTGTCAACACATTCCTTAATACAACGTTAATAAACAGTCCTTAATAAATAAATTCTTCATATGGCTTTCACATTAGGATTGATCAAGCAAACCCCACGCCTGTGGTATTAGATGCCCTGACATTATATCAAATATAGGGAACCCGTCATTCGTAATTAGTGCGATAATGCATAACACATGGTGTGACTTCAGATTCGCAACGAGCATATTGGAATTAATCTAAAAAGATCCCAGTAGCAAAAGTTGCAGTATTACGAAATAAACGAAATAACAAATTGGACTATGTGCAAGAAATCAACATGAAAACGACTAAGTCCTACGTGAAATATGTACGTTACTACATTATCAGGCGAAAGTAATTACTTTATCAGGCTAAACGAGTTTATTACATTATCAGGCGAATATTAGTACATTATCAGGCAGCTAGTTTATTACATTATCAGGCGAAGTTATTTCATTATCACGCATTTATTACATTATCAGGCGTTTTTATTACATTATCAGGCAGTTGTTACATTAACAGGCGATTATTGCATTATCGGTTGTAACATACGCCATTCCAAAACACACAAGTGAATCACTCTTGAGTAACTATTCATATTTTCGAAATATAATATCGTCAAAAGTCGGTTTAGAACATAATTGTCCGAGGTGACTAGATGTTGGCAGCCGAGAGAAACACGGTGCCACTGAAGAGATTAATCTGGAGTGGTCATTAGTTAAAACATGGCATATATTTAAACCGCTATTTTTCGTGTGCTTTTTGCAGGAAAATGGGTTCTTGGCATTGCCATTGATCCATGCGAAAATAAACTGTACTACACAGACGGCGAAAAGCACAGTGTTAATATGGTAATGTTGAACACTGGCGAAAAGAAGAAGATCCTCAACACTGGCAGCGCTAAACCTGTTGGCTTGGCTTTGGACCGGAGAGCGAGGTAACACTGCATTTTTACATTATATTTGTTCGTGTAATTGCAACTTATAAATCTTCTGTTAGGAATACTATATGTTTCTGTGTGTGTGTGTGTGTGTGTGTGTGTGTGTGTGTGTGTGTGTGTGTGTGTGTGTGTGTGTGTGTGTGTGTGTGTGTGTGTGTGTGTGTGTGTGTGTGTGTGTGTGTGTGTGTGTGTGTGTGTGTGTGTGTGTGTGTGTGTGTGTGTGTGTGTGTGTGTGTGTGTGTGTGTGTGTGTGTGTGTGTGTGTGTGTGTGTGTGTGTGTGTGTGTGTGTGTGTGTGTGTGTGTGTGTGTGTGTGTGTGTGTGTGTGTGTGTGTGTGTGTGTGTGTGTGTGTGTGTGTGTGTGTGTGTGTGTGTGTGTGTGTGTGTGTGTGTGTGTGTGTGTGTGTGTGTGTGTGTGTGTGTGTGTGTGTGTGTGTGTGTGTGTGTGTGTGTGTGTGTATGTATGTATATACACTACATATGTGTGTATATACATATATATATATATATATATATATATATATTTCTATATATCCTTATACAGTAAGTTATATTTTGTATACAGCGTGGTGTCCGGAACTTGTTACTAGACGAATGTAGTTATTTCAAGGTCGCAAACATTAACATTCAAGCACATAGATAGGCTCCATTGAAAAGCGATACAACGGTTGTCACATTGTCTTCAGGTTGTTATTTTACACGAAGGACTCATTCAAAATCTATAAGGTTAATCTTGATGGAAGTGACAACACGGAAGTGCTAAGAGGAAAGGGCGATGTACCATCACTTGCCATTAACTATGACAAGAAGAGGATATGTTGGGTTCGATATGGTAAGCGTCATGGCATACATGTTATCGATATTTATATATTATATATATATTTATATATTTATATATATATTAACTTTTAAGGGATGAAAAGAAAACAGGTAAATCAGTGAATGGTTTGTTTGTATGAGTTTATTAAATTAGCGTAGTGACGTGCTATTTAACTTTGCAAATAATTCAAATGATTTTGTATACTATTAAAATACCGTTTTTTCCGTTTTACATCGTCGTACATGTCACGTACTTTCGTGAGTAAAGTATGTTGCCAAATGTTATCAGTCTATGCAGCCACAGTCCTAAACGTCTTTATGATGTAAAAACAAAAGCCTCCAAATCCGAATCACAAACATTTTATTCTGTATCCTCTGTGTTGGGCTACGGCGCATAGTACGCTTGACATAGCCTAGAGTGACCAAATGTGATGTCTACGCTCGATGTCCACCGTATGGATTAACTGTAATCCAAACATTGTTTTGCTACAGATACGACGAAGATAGAGTGTTCCGACTACTTTGGCAAACAAAGAAAGGTGTATAAAACCACTGGAAAGCCGATTTCACTTAAAATTATAAATGAAGTGGCTTACTACGTGCAAAACAAACCACCAAGGTAGTACTACATCGATGAGTTGTTTGTTTGTACGTTTGTACGTTTGTACGTTTGTACATTTGTTTATTTGTATGACCACTAAATGTCTTCGGTTTCTGCAACCTACAGAAAAACGTAGTAAAAAAGTGTGGAAATATGCTTGTTACGCAAGGTTCAATGACCTTCTAAATGTAATTAGTAATATATATTTCGTCAAAGGTTCTTAAAGGGAACCAAAAGGGAAATATTAAGTGCTATGCACGTGAAAGAGCTAATACAAAGCAACCATGCTGAACGGTAATCACATTTTTAACGTCAGTAGTTTATTAGTAAAATAATTCCAAAGTGGATAATTTTACTGAAATCATCGGCTTCATAGAGGCGTCCATGATGCGCATCTTCCTGTTGTCTGACCGTGGTCTGACCACTCAGCACGCAGAACCGGCCTTAAAGTCACGTGTCCGATTGCGTGCGTCAATGCTATCGCCGTTATAAACACAATGTTGTAAGATACGCGAACTTCGAAAAAGGACATCCGTTCGAAGAACGTTTGCTTCGAATAGGATGTTTCTCACCGTATATACTGGGTCAAGATCCGCAGAAACGTCGGCGACGTCGAGTTTTCAAGTATGGAGCTGTGCAAACGATATTAGCGCGATATTTAATCACCAACGATAGTCGTCGAAACAGGTTACCGGTCGAATCCTTCCGTCATCGCCGTAGCCAAGTCATGAGAGCGCGCAAGAGGTTAGTAAATATTATTAAGTCTTCTGTATCTAAATTATTTGAATCTTGTACCACTAGACACATTGCGATGTCTGTCGAGATACTTATGTACATGCTGATATTGTTCATCAACGTCCACCACAGTTAACGTTCTGAAGGTATGTACACGGGATCATGGAGCCGCTAACTAGGTCCAAACGAGTTAGGCCGTCCGATATTGTTATTCGTTATTATTTGTTTTATTTTATCCTACTTTGAATGGTATATATCACGTTTGCATGAACAGAGGCATAAAAATTAGGTAAAACTACATGTCAATTACACACACAAAAAGCTGAATGCAAGCCATATAGTAGACGTCATAGTCAATTCGTATGAACGATAATATAGGCACTTTAATATCACTCGCTAAATAAGTTTCCAAAAGTACTGCCTTTCGAGTTTCGTAGCTACGCATGCAGTTCCTATTTTCAGGTTGACGGCTCTGAAAGTGCCAACATGACTGCTATATTTTTCAGTAAACATATTATTCAAACATAAAAAATAGCATTGCGAATGTTGTTTTCAATCATTCATGTTATTTGTTCAGTGAGAGAACAAATTCTGTGTGCTGTATTAGTTCAGATACTCATACAACATTGATACTAGGACATGTTACAGGCTTACAGTAAATGATGAATAATTAGCTATGATGAGACATAACTTATGTACTGTAAAAAAATCACTGCAAATTTGCAATATTATTGCCTTTATTGGTAGTTTCTTGAAATATTGGGGACACACTGAGCAAACAAGAAGAAATATTAACAGACTAGCATAATATACTAGATGGAACGTGGACTTGTAGATATCCCACAAGATCACTCTATTCAATACAACACTAGATCTTCAGGTAAACACTCGGTAACATTTGGAACCAGTTTCTTCTCCACCACAATGGGTGGAATTCCTACCCTCAACCATTGTGTCGTGGAAATCACTAATGTAATTCAAAAAATTAATCCAATGGTTTAGCAAGTAAGTCAGATGATCCACCATGCACATTAGCGTGATGTCTCAATATGACATTTTGCCAGTTAACAATATACCAGAGATGGAGTAGAGTACAATACAAATGTACTCGAGTACGAGTACGATTACTTTGAACATGCATGAGTACGGGTACTCAGAAAACAAATGTACTCGAGTACGATTACTATTACTTTACAATATACTCGAGTACGAGTACGATTACCTTACAATGTAATCATGATTACTTTCATGATTACTTTAATGAATATCCTGTTTCTAACATAAGGCGACTTTCATGGAATCACTAGGTGTCATTCTTGTTCTGTTGTTGTGTCACTAATGTTCTAACTGATTACTGCTATCCACCTATCCAGGTGTTATTATTATTAATAATTAGACGACTTTCTCAGGTATTGGATGAATCATTTAACGCTGGATTAATAACTTAATTTATGGTTTCTGAATCAAATACAAATATGAGGCATTTACAAATTTCAAATACACATCATCAAATACATTACAATAACAACACTTCAAAACCAGGGGCATATTCAAAAGAGTATCCAATTCAAATAGATGGGTCCAGACATGGGGTCAAATACATTTGTATTTGAAAGTATTTAAATACTGTTTTAAGTATTTATATTTGATGTTTAGGAATTAAAAGTATTTGTATTTAAATAAATTCTAAAGTATTTGACTTTTTCAAATATTTTTCAAATGCACTTGTGAGTATCAACATTTCTTTTTCACTGTCACATGTAATGCCTGCCAAACTGATTACCTTAATGCACTGCAACTTCACCCAACATTGCTAATTACTGATGAAGACACTTAACAGCAGGCTTCCCCCATGGCCCTGCAGTGACCACAACTTGTGATTGCTCAGAGCCAGAGGATGGATTAATACCTAACAGTGACCATAGGTCAATATCCCCTTTTGTTCTTTAGTCAGGCTTCAAATTGGCACGTTTATTCTGGTTTCCTGGCTGACTTTGAAATTGAGCCTTCCTCACAACATTAGCAATGATTAGCAGTGTCTCTTCTGAGGGCAACATAGGCATTATATTATTATGGACCTCCTGGCTTAACATACAAACAATATATTTGGCCTTTACGTCTTTCAGTCAGATGTCACTGTGATGCAGTTAGCAATAACAATACTCCCTAGCACTGGTCTGCCTGTCATCATATAAGGCAAAACACTAATTATGCCTATAAACTAGATGTCTCAATATATGTATTACTTTTCTTTTACCTACATAGTAATACAAAAAGTATTTGAAAAAATTTGAAAACAAAATATATGAACAAGTATTTGAGATACTTTTCAATGTATTCGTATTTAAATACAAAGTATTTGTAATCCCTCAAGAATATTTTTGTATTTAAATAAATTTCAATGTATTTGACCCCATGTCTGGATGGGACAAACACAGAATAGTTGTGGATTTAGACAGGTTTACAGTTTGCACTTAATTAAACATAATACTAGACAGGGATTTAGCAGCTAACCGCCCAGACCCAGTCAAAATTCTGGATGTTGGAAATATGACCAGTCATTCACACCATACTGACAGAGCAAACAGTACAGGTGGGGCATGGCTTCTAAAAGCAAGATGTTAGGGGATGCTTATCTGCTGCAGTGCTTCTCAGGGACTGTCACAATATAACTTGTATTTTGTACTAAGCAGGAGGGTGAGGAGATGTTGCTTCTCTGGGAAGAGAAGGTATTAATTAGAGAAATCTGATTGAATATTTATTTAACTGAAATGCTCAACAGTAATAGAAAATGAATACCTTGATTATTATTACATTTATTAGATTACTTCTAATATTGCCATTTTTATCTGTCTAATATAATATATTAGACAAGCAAATATTATTTGCTTGCAACTGTTCATATGAAAAAAATGTAATCGTGAAAAGTAATCGTGAGTACGATTACTTTGGTAATGTACTCGAGTACGAGTACGATTACTTTCCTTCGTACTCGAGTACGAGTACAAGTACTCAAAAAGTACTCGTACTCGAGTACAAGTACTCGAGTACGATTACTCCATCTCTGGACTGGAGTGAAAGGTTTGTAAGACGCAGTATTATTTTACCAATTATGTATTCAATACCACATTTACCAACATTAGGAAATTGCATGACTGAGCACTGTCAACTCTAGTGCATAAACACTAAGTGATCATGTAATCAGTTATCAAACCTTAGTTTATGTAATATGTATCACCACACAAACATACACACATCTCTATTCTATGAAGACAGGAGCAGCATTACCATCTATCTATCTGTGCAATAATAAAGGCAACTCAGTATCTGTCAGCTGTCAAATTAAGATCTTAGTGAGTGTATGTCATCTGCCAGAAAACTTCTGTACTCTATCCATGACCCGTTCCATCCTTACAGTCCCATTTGCTTTCTTGATAAATGTATCTAGCCTAATCCTGTCCTGGTTGTTGATATTGCCATTTTCAACACACTGCACCAAAGTAAAGGACACTGTTCACTATTACACTGTAACATATATGCTGCTTATTTGGCGCAGATTGAATGATCTTTTTTCATATAAAAACATAGTAAATTCAAACAGTCAATATTTAGCACTACGGCATGTCCTGTTTATTTATAGGGATGGAACCATGGCTCTAGCAAGAACGTCCAGCCAAGTGAACCCTGACAACATGGCTGTTTTCTGTTCAGGACGCAAGTAATTGGAGCTGCAGAAGACACTACAGCTGTATGTTTACCTGCTCCAGCCATGGCAGACAGAAAGAAGGTAGTGAATTACATCTTTTTGTCAGAACTCTTGGCTTCAATAGCTGCAAATGACTGTCCATGTCAGATGCAGTCCTTGGAGACAGATATGCTAATGTGACAAGATCTGCTTGTCAGAGTCCAGTTGATTTGTTCATAATCAATCCAACTGCTTATTTACAAATCAACTGATAATTTATAAGGGCAGCAGTCAACAAGTGCTGAGTGTTATTCCATATCTTGTTCTCCGCTGAGAGCACGGAAGTTCCATCTTATGGCTGGTATACACTGGTATGACTCTCTGTACCCTTCGACCAAGCCTGCCATGGATCCACCAGGTAAAACTCTCTGTATATGGCCGACTTGGACACCTGAAATCAAATTAAGGCCTAAATAAATGTATCAACTATGTACAGTGGCGCAGTGGTTTAAAGCTTTGGACTCGGCTTCAGACTCTCAACTACGAGAACGAAACAATGTGGTACTGTGTCGAACCTTGGGCAAGTCTGTTCACCCGTCTGTTCACCCGTCATTGCTCCAATTCAGTAACTGGCTATAGACGATGGTGGATATTTGTACACAAACCGTCTTGATTAATTAATTACAGCTTGGCTGGATGCTTCCCACAGTCATGAGATGGTGTTTAATTAAGTAGGTCTGCCAGGGAGTAAAGTATAAACCACTTTGACAAGGACAGGACAATGCTAAGCAGACATTGGGTCAAATACATTGACATTTATTTAAATAAAAATACTCTTGAGGGATCCAAATACTTTTTATTCATAAACATCAATTACAGATACTTAAAAAAGTATTTAAATATTTTCAAATACAAATGTGTTTGCCCCCATCAAAGGGATTGGATACCGCACTATATAAGAACTGTGTTGACAGGTGACATATGAAAATGGAGGTAACTCAATCATTATCATTGTAGAATACATGTTGTGTTTTTATAAAATCATTGGAACGGTTTTTTAGTTCTGACATAGTGGACAACTGGGCATGCTACTCGGAAATATTCTAGAATGATCCTAAATCAGTTACTGTTAAACATTAATTGTTGGGTATATTTCTACTATGGAATAATGTGTGGTGTTTTCATTGTATGAAATATCATTTGTATATAAATGTTGTATCATGTTAGTTTGCTTGGTGTTCTGGTTGCTCTAATGTTATTTTCATTGTCAATAAATTGTGAGCAACACATTTTACTGTTTATAATACATGAACACATATACTTACATTTTTTTGGCAGATACATGTGAAGGTTGTCTAACCGGTTACATTTGGAAGCACTGTCTGCTCCAAACACAGAATATAAAATCCATGGCCATTTGTAATATATCATATGGCACATCTGAAACAGAACCAGATGTTTAAATTAGTTTTTCATGAATTAAAAATATTAGTAGCACAATGTGGAACCTGACGGCTACTATTATGGTTACCTCGCCACTATTGTGGTTACCTCGACAACAAAGTTACATTGCAATTAAGATCACCGCAGAATATACATAAATATATCCATATATGTTATAGTTTAGAATATTTGTTCTGCTAGTTGTGTTACTTTTACCCAGTTCAAAGTGTTATATTTAATAGAGACATTCCACTGTACATATATTTCAGCTAAAAAACAACTATTATTCAGCATGGAAGTCGATTTCATAAAGAACATAGGTGGTGATTTTCTTTTTTTATTTAGCCCTCCATAATTATGCTCCAAACTTTCCCTTTACCCCGCCTATTTAAAGAACAATCAATATTGACACCACATAGTTAGATAATTAATCTTTCCCTATATGGCTATAGTTCTACTGGTGTGTTCTATTTATATCTATGATTGACACACATCTGTTTCATAGCCGCACATGTCATACTATATCAATAATACAAAAGCATGCCACAGTCGCTACTGTTAATATAATAATGTCCAGTATTTGAAAAACAACAATTAATCTGCATTGTTGTCACAGTTGTGGACAATTTGGAAATTGATTCCTGAGAAAGTGTTAAGCTAGGGCGAAGGACCGAGCCTGTCACTCTGTGTGGGTGTCAGGCTGACATAAATCGCAAAGCCATGCCCATGACCCCATATGATATTTGTTTCAAATTGGGAAACCTCACGTTGTGTATAACATATCCGACACTACACTGATTTGGAGAATAATACATGGCATGGCTGTGACTAAGAAGAAACTCGCCGAATCCCGGGATCGAATGCGAGGCCATCAAAATACCTGTCAGCGTTTCGAAGTTTCAGCGAGTTTCGACCACTTGTCAATGTCGCCTCGGCTTGTTACTCGGCTCTGCATTTCGGCTTCAGGCCGGGTCTTCTTTACCAGGTTTACCAGCGCGTTCAGTTCTATCTTGAAAATGTTGGCCCTTATCGTTGCAACAGAAATTCAGCTATTTCTGAACGAAAATCATGTTCGCTTCCCACGCCGGGTACACGAAGCGGATGTAAACATCGCGACGCGCCACCTGGCGATTATTTTAACGGAATTTTAAATACAGAGTTGCCCGCTCTGAGCTCAATGAGCCAAGCATTTGCCGACGTCACACATCAGTCAAAATGGCGCGACTTACGAACTTTGATGGAAAAGGTGTTCAATTTTTTAAAATTAATAAACCACTGACGTTAAAAATGTGATTACCGTTCAAAATAGTTTGTTTTTATTAACTCTTTCACGTGCATAGCATGTAACTTTTCCCTTTTGGGTCCCTTTAACTGAAGTGTGGAGAGTTTTATAATGTCAGCCAATAGAAATGGGCATAATTCTAAGAACAACTGATTTGTTTCTTTCTATAATTCGGTAACCGCAATAATTATTCGCATATGCTCTGTCTTTCAGTATTGTTTCTCAAGAACTGAAAGAAGGAGGTCTCCGCAAGTATCACGATGTTGGTTCCACCAGCAAACATCAATTCATGAGCATTGCAGTGGGGCTAGGGCCAAAGGACAGATATGACTGCACGAGAGGTATAATAGACTGTTTCTCGTTGACCTTCGTCTGTCCGATGATTTGTTGACAGCTACCGCTTTATAATAATACTACATTTTATTTTCCAGATAGCCCTCCTCAATTAGCACATTCAATGGGTCTAATTATATAGGAATCTAAGTAGGTTACGTCACACGAAGCGAATATTGGCTATTGTATAAGAACGACTGAGTGTGTGCGTATGGTTATTCAGTGGGTGAGCAGCAAATCAGGCGGCGGAAATGAGTTATGATTTAACCCTGAAAGTGCTAATAGCAAAGTATATCCCAGTCAATTATTTAAATATATATTTGACTTATTTTGGGGGTAGGAAGACTATTTCAATGGGGATAGCTGGGACAGAGGTCTTGACTGTTTCATCCATCAATTCATGGTTTCGTCGTCTGTTTTCTAATATGTTGAAAAGAGACAATTATATTGAAAATGGTACGTGTTGTTATAATATTTGCGATGTTTGCTAGAAAACGACTTTGTTTATTGGTACGTATAGAATAGCACCTGTATGACTGAATGACTCTTAACATTTTGTATTTATAAAAGTAATAGTTAAGCTGTTTTATTTCAATTTTTCAGTAACTGTGTATATTTTGCATTGACAAATGAAACATACTTACAGCTTAGACTTAATCTTTTATAGTAATTGCGTATTTAAAATAATGTTTTATCTACCTGTCATACACGAGTTTAAATTCTAACCAAAAAACAACAATAAAAGTAAATGTTGGAACAGATACTAAAGTAATTACTGTTATTACTAGTCATATATATATGTGCTCGTGACTTGATATTGCTTGTTCATAACTGTGTTGTATTTCTACCCACGTTATCCAAATCACATCGAACATCCTGCCCGTCTGCACGTCACCCAAGGTCAAAAGGAAGTGAATGTTCCACGGGGCAAAGAACATCAGAAATACGATCCACCTGTAGCGATACACACTAGAGGAGGTGAGAGACACATTACTATGTGAGGTTTTACTTGACACAATTTTCCAGCTTGTTGTAAATGGCTGTGTTTGTCTGTGCGATTGCAATTAATACCGGCACGCATTCTGACAATGTGTTGTAATGAGTGATTGTGTAAAGCATTTCTGCTTAGTCACTTAGATGTTATGAATTGTTGAAGGCGTAACGAATATAGTGTGTAAATGTGTGTGTGCGTGTGTACGTATGTGTGTGTGTGTGTGTGTGTGTGTGTGTGTGTGTGTGTGTTGTGTGTGTGTGTGTGTTGTGTGTGTGTGTGTGTGTGTGTGTGTGTGTGTGTGTGTGTGTGTGTGTGTGTGTGTGTGAGAGCTTATGTGTATTAATATATTACGACTTTGTCGTTATCGTTTTTGATGATGACATTAATAGTATTAAGAGTAACTAAAATATTAATAATTTACTGTTTTAGTATTGCACCATGTTTCTAAATTGAGGAATTCATACTAAACTAAAATATTGCGATTACTAATCATTTATGTGAAGATGACTTGATAATGCTTGTTAATAACAGTGTTGTTGTATTTCTACCCAGGTTATCTAAATCACATCGAACATCCTGCCAGTCTGCACGTCACTCAAGATCAAAAGGTACTGAATGTTCCACGGGTCAAGGAACTTCAGAAATACGGTCCACCTGTAGCGATACACACTGGAGGAGGTGAGAGACACATTACTATGTTAGGTTTTACTTGACGCAATGTTCCAGCTTGTTGTAAATGGCTCTGTTGGTCTGTGCGATTGCAATTATGGGGCACGCATTCTGATAATGTGTTGTAATGAGTGATTGTGTAAAGCATTTCTGATTTTTTGTTAGCATCTGTTCGATCGATATTTCACAGAATAACTGTACGTTGCTTTGCATCTAAGCAAGAATGAGACTTTTCATTATTTAGCATATCAAGTGACTTTTATATGTTGTAGTGACTCGTTACTCTGTTCATCTTATATTGACCATGGATTTGTATAAGGCTATTGATCTAGGAGTAAGGAAACTAACAAGAGTCACCCAAAGGACAGTCGCACTCACATATAATATTATAACCAACATTCATAAATATTCGGTTACGTCTGAAATGCTATACAATGAAATATCACGCTACTTTCTATTTTATATTTGTCATGAAATTGAAATCAAACAAACAAGACTACAGACAAATACACAACCATCTATTAACGTAAAGCTAATACAGAACATATTACGCAAGTAAATTGCAATTACAAAAACAACCTGGTACCACATCCATACAATGCATCTGAGGACATACACAAATACGCGACACCAAAATTAGGGAATCTTTCCCTGTAAAAGAAAAATTAAAATAAATGCCTGCCAAAATGGGTGGCTCACTATTGGACATGCAGAGAAAACATTACTTCTACAAAACAGTTCAAAGACACCCCAGTAAAAAAATTCAGCTACCTATAATAAAGATTATTTCATAAATTAATACACATAAACTTACTCATATAATCAAACACTGACACAAAATATATTTTAAATATTCATTTGGCTTGTATAATAAACATAAAAAATATGGAATACTACAAACAAAATATAAAAATCAAATCACAAAATAATTATGGCAATCGATGATTGTATTTTGTATGATGGGACTGTATTGACAAAAAAGGAAATTTTGCAGAGTTCAATTATTACATTACCAACTTCGGCCACTGCCTTAATGATAAACAAGTGAAAATGGAAAATAACTCTACACAACACATATTAAAGAACAATGCAGTTTGTGCAAACACTTGTCCGCTTGAAATAATTGGTATCCTGAGATCAGTGAATTCTTAGAATTGCTATGGTGTTGATAATATTGATCAATATATTGTAATAACAGTTATACCACACAACACCAATGCACCTTTTCAAACTGGCAGAAATCTAAACAATCTGATACTGGCAAAGGTCACGCGATTGCATACAAATGAAAATAAATTCTGAGCTATACAAAACTGATATATCAATGTCAATCCTCACATGCTTTTCAAAAATACTCGAACGTCTAATCTACAAGAGAATCGACAGCTTTTAGCTCTTTACTGGGTAGACAGCCTTCTTATTTTACACCCTGCTGTTGGCAGACAATTTGAAGATGTCAGCCAGCTGTAAATTAAGCTGTTTGCATTAAAATTTGCATAACTCGACAACCGATGCATAAAAATATATGACAGTAATTGCACTATACATGGAATAATTGTGTGAATAAAATATGTTAGTAAATGTATGTGCTGTAATCAATAACGTTTCAGATCTTGAAGCAAACTTCAGTAATTATGATGACAAAATAAATAAGCAACTTCATCATGCTACATATTAAAACATCCCAGAACACACCACAGTGATCCGACCCATGAAACTAATGTAGCCATGTATGTTAGCTTTATCCTAGTAAAACATTTATCCAATTTTGACTGTTACTTTTCAAATTATAATTGGTTTTGTAAACAATCATGCTATAATTTACAAAATGAATAACGTTTGCTGATCATGTTGCCGAATGGAATGTACTTTTCGTATGTAAAATCAACACCTGAATATCGAAAGATAGCACTCTTTTCACAAATAGATGCTCCCTTATCAGATGTAATGTGATCATAGTCCATATTAATAAAATACCCTAAAATAAATAAACCAAATGAGGTACCGACGGTGATCATATCAACAAAATGGCTACATAATCGGCGACATGAAGATCGTATCTCAACATCGAAAAGTCGCACAGACAACGTAGATGGACGATAATAAGGTCTCCGTGGTCGCTGTCGACATTATAAACTTGCAGAAATTGATATCCGACTCGAAACAGTCGAGAAATAATCTCAGTAAAATCCGCCAAATGCTGCACCATGTCGGTGGCCAACTAGACGAATGCACCTCAACATCCATCCAAATAGACTCGCTTAATTCGCAAAAGAATTTTTTTTCACAAGATGGTGACAGTACATGTTTTGGGGGCATACATAAAGCTTAGCTCAGCAATTTGAGCTGGCTGATTAATAAAAAGAAGGATCTGAACGCGGTAAACGAAAGGCTAACAAACTGGGAGTTTACTGGGCGGATTAGGATGATCTGCGCGTACGAGGGGTTGGGCGGTTTTGGACGGTCTGCGCAGTAAAGACTAAGCAAAACAATATAATATTATCTGAACAGCAATGTGGATACAGGAAAACTATTCTACAGAGATGGTATTAAATGAAATGGTTGATAAAATATCATGTAACATTGATGAAAAGATGCTATGGTGATATTCCTCTAGCGGTATAGAAGCATACCATAAAGTAAAAACAGTGTCGAGCGGAGCCGCCAGATAGCTTCGCTGCCCAACGTCCTCTATCTTACTACCCCACGTCGTGTTGCTCCATGCTAAGCCACATGGATGTCGATTGTTTATGCAAACATGCATACACTAATATTATTCAAGATTAATGAAGAGAAACACGACAACAACAGCGTGTTATTCGTTAATATTGAAGACATGTTATGAGTTTGTTGTCTTACATGTATTGTTCACGATTGATCGATCACTATGCGATTTTTAAACACACAGTTAAATCAATCTTATTAAGTATGGTGATGTTTTCGGAAAAATAGTACCGCTAACTGCCGGTTTGGAACTTAATTGGCCAACGAAACGACTTCTTATCGGCATCCGAGATTGTCACGGTGCCACTGAGGAGATTAATCTGGAGTGGTCATTAGTTAAAACACGGCATATATTTAAACCGATATTTTTGCAGGAAAATGGGTTATTGGCATTGTCATTGATCCATGCGAAAATAAACTGTACTACACAGACGGCGAAAAGCACAGTGTTAATATGGTAATGTTGAGCACTGGCGAAAGGAAGAAGATCCTCAACACTGGCAGCGCTAAACCTGTTGGCTTGGCTTTGGACCGGAGAGCGAGGTAACACTGCATTCTTACATTATATATGTTCGGGTAATTGCAACATATAAATCATCTGTTAAGAATACTGGATCTAAAGGTGGTGTGTGTGTGTGTGTGTGTGTGTGTGTGTGTGTGTGTGTGTGTGTGCGTGCGTGCGTGCGTGCGTGCGTGCGTGCGTGCGTGCGTGCGTGTGTGTGTGCGAATATAGTTATTGCAATTTCGCAGAAATTAACATTCAAGCACGCACGCACATAGACAGGCTCCATTGAAAGCGATACAACGGTTGTGACATTGTTTTCAGGTTGTTATTTTACACCAAGGACTCATTCAAAATGCGTGCGTGCGTGCGTGCGTGCGTGCGTGCGTGTGCGTGCGTGCGTGGGGCGTGCGTGCGTGTGTGTGTGTGACGAATATAGTTATTGCAATTTCGCAGAAATTAACATTCAAGCACGCACGCACATAGACAGGCTCCATTGAAAAGCGATACAACGGTTGTGACATTGTTTTCAGGTTGTTATTTTACACCAAGGACTCATTCAAAATCTGCAAGGTTAATCTTGATGGAAGTGACAACACGGAAGTGCTAAGAGGAAAGGGAGATGTACCATCACTTGCCATTAACTATGAAAAGAAGAGGATATGTTGGGTTCGATATGGTAAGCGTCATGGCATACATGTTATCGATATAGCATTAAAATTTTTTATATATATATATATATATATATATATATATATATATATTTACTTTTAAGGGATGACAAGGAAACAGCTAAATCAGTGAAAAGTTTGTTTGTATGAATTTATTAGATTAGTATAGAGACGTGGTATTTGACTTTGCAAATAATTCAAATGATTTTCTATAATATTAAAATACTTCAAACTCCGATGTTCCTTTCGGGAAAGTGAAATGCTCGTTTGTCACCGCCTTCGGCAAAAAGGAACGTCTCAGAATATTCCGTTTTACATCGTCGTACATATCACGTACTTTCGTGAGTAAAGTATGTTGCCAAACGTTATCAGTCTATGCAGCCACAGTCCTAAACGTCTTTACGATTTAAACAAAAGTCTACAAATCCGAATCACAAACATGTTATTCGGTATCCTTTGTGTTGAGGTACGGCGCACAGAACGCTTGACATAGCCTAGAGTGCCCAAATGAGATGTCTTCTCACGGTGACTACCGTATGGATTAACTGCAATGCAAACATTCTTTTGCTACAGATACGACGAAGATAGAGTGTTCCGACTACTTTGGCAAACAAAGAAAGGTGTATAAAACCACTGGAAAGCCGATTTCACTTGAAATTATAAATGATGTGGCTTACTACGTGCAAAACAACCCCCAAAGGTAGTACTTCATCGATGAGTTGTTTGTTTGCATGTTTGTACGTTTGTTCGTTTGTTTGTTTATATGTTTGTATGACCACCTAATGTCTTCGGTTTCCGCAACCTACAGAAAAACGTAATAGACGATTGCGGATATATGCTTTTTAGCAAGGTTCAATAATCTTCTAAATATAACTAGCGACATATTTCTCGTGAAAGGTTCGCAACTGAAGTACGGAGAGGTTTATAATGTCAGCCAATATAAATAGCCTTAAAGCTAAGAACAACTGATTTGTTTGTTTCTACAATTCGGTAATCGGAATAATTATTCGCATCTGTCTTTCAGTATTGTTTCTCAAGAACTGAAAGATGGAGGTCTCCGCAAGTATCACGATGTTGGTTCCACCAGCAAACATCAATTCATGAGCATTGCAGTGGGGTTAGGGCCAAAGGGCAGATATGACTGCACGAGAGGTATACTAAACTTTGTCTAGGCAATGTTTCTCCATGGCTCTCGTCTTTCCGATGAATCGTTGACAGTTACCGCTTTGTAATACTATACTTTCCTTTCCAGATGGCCCTCCTCACTTAACAGGTGTTATGGGTCTAACTTATAGGAATCTAAGTAGGGAACGTCGCACAAAGCCAATACCTTCTCTTCTATAAGAAATACATAGGCTGTATGTGCATGTTTTTTCGAGTGTGAGAGTCGCAAATCATGCGGATGAAATTAGTTAACTTGCTAATACTGAAGTATATTCCAATCACTTTTTATTACTATTAAAACTGAATTTAAATTTGGTTTGTGTGGGTGGCGGGTGCAAATTAGCATATGGTGTTATTGGTTGTTAGCTATTGTACGAAGTTGTAGGATAGTTTGTGCAGTTTTTATGTTAAATATATCTGTTACTTATTTTTGAAACAGGAAGCATATTTTAATGAGGATAGTTGGGACTGATGTCTTACCTGTGTCGTACATCAAATCATGGTTTCGTCGTCTGTTTTCTAATGAGACAAAAATATATAATTGTTTTGAAACTATAATGTTTCTTAGAAATCGATCATGTTTTTCATACCTGCAGATTAAAAATACTTCATTTTATATGCAACAGTTATATGCACCATTATGACTGTTACACTGTTAAGATTTTCTTTTTGTAAAAGTAATAGTTAAACAATTTATTCTTCCATTTTTCAGTAACTGTGTATATTTTGCATTGATTAAGGTACTTCAATACAAAATATCGACATGCAAAATATCCTGAAATGCTTGTAGTGAAACAGATCCACAGCTTAGACAAGATATTTAATATTAGTTGCATATTTAAAACACTGCTTTAGCTAGGTGTTATACATTCGCATAAATTACCATTCTTAACAAAACAAAAATAAAGTAAATTGAGGAACTCATACTAAAGTAAAATGTTGCTATTGCTAAACATTTATGTGCAATTGACTTGATACTGCTTTTTCAAAACTGTTGTTGTTGTATTTCTACCAAGGTTATCTAAATCACATCGAATACCCTGCCAGTCTGCACGTTAGTCAAGATAAAAAGGTACTGAATGTTCCACGGGTCAATGAACTTAAGAAATACGGTCCACCTGTGGCGATACACACTAGAGGAGGTATGATTCACATTGAACTGTGAAGTTTTGCTTGACACAATTTGATCAGTTTGTTGTAAATGGCGCTGTTTTTCTGTTTGAATATTATTAATAACGGAAACCATGCTAACAATGTGTTGTATTTAGTGGTTGTGTAGAACATTATTGCATTTACAGTTTTTATTTAGCTTTTTCAAGACCCGATGAATGGATTCGCGCGCGCGTGTGTGCGTGCGTGCGTGTGTGTGTGTGTGTGTGTGTGTGAGTGTGCGTGCGTGCGTGTGTGTGTGTGTATGTGTGTGTCTGTGTGTGTGTTCGACGTGTTAACTCACTATAAATAACGTACAACACTGAACGATATGTTTTTGAAGTGCATATACGGGGTATCGACGTGGACGATGTGCATGGCTTTGTGTACTGGGCCGCTGATAACAAAAATATTAAACAAGCTACACTAAACGGCTCCATCAAAAAGGTCGTAGTCTCTGACACAGGCAAGTTGAATGTAATATCACTGCAAATCATGTATGTTCAATTACGTTTATTTGAATTATTTGCATTATTTGTTTTTGATGATAGCATCTGTACCATCGATATTTCAAAGACTAACCGGATGCTGCATTGGATGTAAGCAAGTGGGACATTTCATGATACAAATAACTTCTATATGGTATCTTCTGCTGTGTATACGGTGTTATCGTATTGCAGTGACTTACGTTACTCTGTTCCTTGTCATATGTTTCGTTGTAGAATTACACTAGTTTCTGTAATCTTATATTGACCATGGATTTGTACAAGTTAATCAACAAGAACCCTACAACGGACAGTCACACTCACATATATTATTACAACCAACATTCGTAAATATTCTGTTATGTCTGGCATTTGATACAATGACATATCACGCTACTTTCTAGTTTTTTATTGTAATGAAATCGGATTAAGATAACAGAAAAAAATACACAACCATTTGTTAACGTATTGCTAATACAGTACAAGTGAATATCCAATTACAAAAACAACATGGGAAGAGGTGTTCATGGACTCATATTCATGCAATACAAATAACGCCATTCTCTAAATAAGTGACACACAAATTAAGGAATCTTTACCTGTAAAATAATACATAAAGTAAATACCTGCAAAACATTTGAAAGAAACCCTAGTACAGAAAATTAAGCTTCGTACAAAAATCCTTGTATAAGAATGACACACATAAACGGATCATATAATTAAACACTCAAGAAAATAAATGTTACATATTCATTTGGCTTGCATAACGAACTTTACAAAATATCATGGTAGGAATCAGTCAAATAAATTATTAAAATAAAATCACCAAATAATGAGGTACCACAATAACTAATCCGACAGAGGGCGCCCGGACGCAACTAGGGTCTTTCCACCGTCTTTTACGTGTTCTTGACGTGTGTAAAATGCGGCACCGTTTTGCGGAGCATTTTGCGGAAAGCTTGTTTAAATCACCCTACAATCAACTGTTGAACTCGTATGACACCGAAGCCTCACACATAGCTAAATATGGATACAGTCTGTCATGTCCGTCAATGTAAAGGTATACAATGTACACTAATGTACATTTAAAGCCGACGGAACATCGACTTGTGGCCCGACGACAGATGTCCTGGTTCGATGCCTGAAAGGATGTTTAAAATCATCTGCAGCTCGCCGTATGCATCACACGAGACTGCTACATCTTCACACATAGTTAAATATTGATATCGTATAACATTTCCGTCAATATGGAAGCACAATGTCTCCATTAATGTACAATTACAGTCGATGAAACGTCGCGGAACGTTCGATTGAATTCAGTGCCAAGATGGCATTGTTTTGGCTGTTCTATCTATTGACCACACATACGCTATGCCGTTCGGTCTATTGACCACACATACGGCCCAGCCCACATACAAGCTATCGATGGCTATGCGCCTGCACGGTCAATGGCTAATTGAGGATGATTTAAATAAGCATTCAGCAAAACATAAAAAATCCACGTTACTCGTTAGAGACGCTGATACGCAATTAGGGTCTAGTTGCGTATTGGCGCCTCTAGTGACTAATGTGGATTTGTGGAACCCCATTACGGCAAACGATTAATACATTACGATGTACTGACACAAAATAAAATTATGGCAGAGTTCAGTTATTACATTATCAACATTGGCCACTGCCCCAGTGATAAAAAAAAAGTTGGAAATACCCCTATACAACACATACTAAACCATAAAGCAATTTGTGCGCGAACTGATCCGCTAGAAAAACTTAGTTTCGTACCTTCAGTTCAGTTCAGTTCAGTTCAGTTCAGTTCAGTTCAGTTCAGTTCAGTTCAGTTCAGTTCAGTTCAGCTGCTATAGTGACATTCCTATAGCGGTTTAGAAGCATGTACCAAGTTGCAAACTTGCATCATTATTCTAGACAAAGGTGTGACAGCAAAAGTCACACTATTCAACACAAATGAAAATCCTAAGATGTATCAAAATAATATACAAATTTCAAAGGTCCCTTGCTTTAAAAAAATACTCGAACATCTAACAGCTTTTAACACAACAATGTAATATTATCTAAACAGCAATATGCATTTAGGATACCAATTCTACAGAGCTGGCTTGAAGTGAAATGGTTGATAAAATATCATGTAACCTTTATGAAACGCTGCTATATTGATATTCCTCTAGTGGTTTAGAAGGTATGCCACAATGCAAAACAGTGTCGAGCGGAGCCGCCAGCTAGCTTCGCTGCCCAACGTCCTGTATCTTACTACCCCACGTCGTGTTGCTCCATGCTAAGCCACATGGATGTCGATTGTTTATGCAAACATGTATACACTAATATTATTCAAGAGTAATGAAGAGAAACACGACAACAACAGCGTGTTATTCGTTAATATTGAAGATATGTGATGAGTTTGTTGTCTTACATGTATTGTTCACGATTTATCGATCACTATGCGATTTTTAAACACACAGTTAAATCAATCTGATTAAGTATGGTGATGTTTTCCGAAAAATAGTACCGCTAACTGCCGGTTTGGAACTTAATTGGCCAACGAAACGACTTCTTATCGGCATCCGAGATTGTCACGGTGCCACTGCGGAGATTAATCTGGAGTGGTCATTAGTTAAAACACGGCATATATTTAAACCGATATTTTTGCAGGAAAATGGGTTCTTGGCATTGTCATTGATCCATGCGAAAATAAACTGTACTACACAGACGGCGGAAAGCACAGTGTTAATATGGTAATGTTGAACACTGGCGAAAGGAAGAAGATCCTCAACACTGGCAGCGCTAAACCTGTTGGCTTGGCTTTGGACCGGAGAGCGAGGTAACACTGCATTCTTACATTATATTTGTTCGTGCAATTGCAACGTATAAATCATCTGTTAGGAATACTGGTCTATGTGTGTGTGTGTGTGTGTGTCGTGCGTGCGTGCGTGCGTGCGTGCGCACGAACGCACGCATACATGTATGTATATAATAATATAACAGTAAGTTATATTTTGTACACAGTGTGATGTCCGGAACTTGTTACTAGACGAATGTAGTTATTGCAATATCGCAGAAATTAACATTCAAGCACGCACGCACATAGATAGGCTCCACTGAAAAGCGAGACAACGGTTGTCACATTGTTTTCAGGTTGTTATTTTACACCAAGGACTCATTCAAAATCTTCAAGGTTAATCTTGATGGAAGTGACAACACGGAAGTGCTAAGAGGAAAGGGAGATGTACCATCACTTGCCATTAACTATGAAAAGAAGAGGATATGTTGGGTTCGATATGGTAAGCGTCATGGCATACATGTTATCGATATAATATATATATATATATATATATATATATATATATATATATATATATATATATATATATATATATATATATATTACTTTAAAGGATGAAAAGAAAACAGGTAAATCAGTGAATTGTTTGTTTGTATGAGTTTATTAGATTAGCGTAGAGACGTGGAAATTTACTTTGCAAATAATTCAAATAATTTTGTGTACTATTAATATACTTCGATGTTCCGTTCGGGAAAGTGAAATGCTCGTTTGTCACCGCCTTCGGCAAAAAGAACGTCTCAGAATATTCCGTTTTACAACGTTGTACATATCACGTACTTTCGTGAGTAAAGTATGTTGCCAAATGTTATCAGTCTATGCAGCCACAGTCCTAAACGTCTTTACGATTTAAACAAAAGTCTACAAATCCAAATCACAAACATGTTATTCGGTATCCTTTGTATTGAGCTACGGCGCACAGAACGCATGACATAGCCTAGAGTGCCCAATTGAGATGTCTAC
>JAODUO010000230.1:722500-760000 GCA_025642075.2 Ridgeia piscesae | reverse complement strand
ACACACACACACACACACACACACACACACACACACACACACAAGCATCGGGTCTAATGAGTGTTACATGACACTTCCAGTGGCTGCAACGTTGACGACTGTGTTCGCTCATAAGATGGCGCCTGCCCCAGGCGCATCCGACTGCGTCTCACCACGGGCCATGGACAACCCGTCGTGGCAGCTCGATCTCGGAGCTGAATATGATGTCAAAATGGTCGAGATAACAAATCACCCGAAATGCTGCCGTGAGTATTCCAACGGGGAATTTCTTGACTATAATGGTTTAGGGAAACAAAACTGCATAACAATGGCGTAAACTTTTTGCGTCATTCAGAGATGTGGACACCAAAAATAGACACTTATTGACATTGTTTGCGCACCCTCACATACCCATACAAGATACATGTACACATACGCATTCACACTAATTTACCATATATGGTGAGTTTTCCATCTCCTAATAGCACAACAACTGTGCTGGATGGTTCGTGTGTGCGTTTGTGTTGTTGTTGTTCTTGTCAGCTATTGTCATAAAGGTCATAATTATAGGTAACAATTGTTACATTGTTGTTGTCAGCTGTTGTTGTCGAAATTCTAAAGGCCATCAATGACTCGTCGCCCACAATATGTGCCGTGCTGCCTGTGGCACAGAAATATGCGATGTGTCGGGAGGGAACCAGAGGAACTTTTGTGAAGGTCACAGTGCTTGGCAACCACCACAAAAACATTGTATGCGGTGTGCATGTGTATGTCATTCCAGGTAAGGTCCGTGAGATATCATTGTCTGTAATTTTATTCTAGGTTAGTTCAGTTTACCCAATTCTCCGAATGATTACTTGGTTATACATATTTGTGTAACAACAGGTTTAGCGCATTAAATGCTACATGGCATAATGCTTCGCAGAGGATCGGAGAAGGTCATAACGTTTCATTTTAGCTTATCAGATATGAGTGTTTACCTGGTTTAGGGTTTTGTCGAACGTACCACGTCAATCTCCTTTGTTCCTATTACGAAAGACCATAGTTTGCTTCATCATGTTTTGTAGGTATTTGTTGATCTTATGTGCGGCTTCCTTGATTTGTCGGGTTCTTCTGATGGTTCCTTATCTACCCAGTATACACAGAACCACAATTCTTGCATGGGATTTGGTACACCAGTTCACCCTGTTCTTCCAGTGATATTTCTTCCTTCGGATGAGTAAACAGGAGCTTGAAAGTGTATTTTTGCCAGTGTCTATCCTTTGTCTTACGTTTATTGTTTTTCTTTGTTACCCTATATGTGACCTTGTTGTGATATACGCCACGTACACATTCACGACAATGGGGGATACTGGACTTACCACGGCTATTCCAAACTTATGTTGGGAAATGTTTCTGACCAAATCTGAAGAACGTAATCCACAAGAGAAATACCAACAGCTCCATGATGTCATCAACGTTTAGATTGGTTCTTTTCTGTAGTGTCTTGTCATTGTCCACTGACAAGACACAATTATTGCCATGGTAAATGGATGGAGCTTTGTGACACAAATACTTCCATTCCTCGTATTGGTAAACCATGTTTGTAAATTAAGTAGTGCCATTGCATGTGAAAACAATACTCGTGGCTTACACCATGTTAATTAATTTCATTAACATATGTGAAAGGCTATTTACTGGTTGCAACGTACATGACTTTTCAACTTGTCTGCAGATTGCTAAATGCGCATGTTTTAAATACTGAAAATCTGCATAAAATGCAATAGCGTCGGTTGACGAACTGTAACCAATTGTTATTAAATTCAGTATTACAGCTCGCATCATTTACCTTTTTTCTCAGTCGCTTAATACAACTCTCAAAATGTTATTGTGTAACCACAACTTCTACTTACTTATATCCAACTGTATGTTTGTCCGATAAGTATTCCAATTACTTCATCATCAAAGTGTGTATTTGTGTTGTCATTTCACTTAGGGAATACGCCGAACGTCGCATTCAGTAAGGAGGTTGTGCAGAGCTCGACCGTAGCGCCAGCATCACGTGCCACAGACGGCAGTACAAGGGTAGACTACAACGGAGGCAGTTGTTCTCGCACCAAGCCTCAGACAGACCCGTGGCTGCAAGTTGACCTAGCTGACGACTATAATATACAACAGGTGACGCTAGTAGCAAGTACCGACTTGCAAAGTAAGTGTAGCTGCGCAACTACTGTATCTACTTGGTTAACGCGTCATTAATAATAATAATACTGATTTTGTCGAGTGCCACATCCAGTGATGTACACTGCGCTTTACATTGAATAGCATACAGTGTTAGTAAGAAAACGAAACAAAAATAAATAAATACATAAAATAATACATTTGACTAAAAACAAAGGTGTTGTATACATATATTTGTTTATATGTGTATGCATGTATGTATGTATGTATGTATGTATGTATGTATGTATGTATGTATGTATGTATGTATGTATGTATGTATGTATATATATATATATATATATATATATATATATATATATATATATATATATATGTATATATATGTGTGTGTGTGTGTGTGTGTGTGTGTGTGTGTGTGTGTGTGTGTGTGTGTGTGTGTGTGTGTGTGTGTGTGATATTGCTAAAGAAAATAAGAAAAATCATATTAGTGTCATTTTACCACAACAAAATAATAACATAAGATTACTATACAGATCAATACTATTCTAAAATGTATTTGAAAATAAATAAATAAATATATAAAATAAACCTTAATCATGATCAGTTATTATAAAAGTGTTGCTATGCTATGCTATGCTATGCTATGCTATGCTATGCTATGCTATGCTATGCTATGCTATGCTATGCTATGCTATGCTATGCTATGCTATGCTATGCTATGCTATGCTATGCTATGCTATGCTATGCTATGCTATTGCAAAAGTTGCATCTTCAGCACATACGTAAGTATGTCCAGTGATGTTTTGCTGGTAATAGTCACCGGCTTAGCTGCGTGCTCACAGAACAACTAGTCAGCTGACCGAAGACATCTGGCTGGCGTGTAATCACGCACACACTGTTGCATGTATATAGACGAAAGGTCTTAGTGTAGTGCCTCGACTGTTAGCATAGCGATCTTGAAAGTATTGCGTTGCTGTATAGCTGTGGCTGTCACACTTTCATTATGAACCTGTCGAGTTCGGGCGATGCCATTGTTTGCTGTACCGAAGAGCAGAGCATTGCAGAATAACAAATTGATGTTACCATCAATCAATCCGGTGTTGCACATATGTAGCTAGCAAGTGTTGATCGTACGTGCCACTTCCATATTCATATCCAGATATATTCATAACAGGATAGATATTTCTAAGATGTTCACCCGCACCAATTTCGTCGTCCGAAGCACAACAGTCAACGGAGATCCATCCTGGCATACCAACTGTAGATCATCAGCGTAGAGTTGGCATTTTAAGTCGTGTTTGGGTCCACGTACAATGACAACAAGAGTGTCCCCAACACTGAACCTTGTGGCACTCCCTTTACAAAGCAGTCTGGCTGGACAACACGCGGCCGATGACGACACTCTGCTTGCGATCATTTAGGCAGGATTCCTGCCAACGTAGACCAAATCCGGCCACAGTCAATTTAGTGCCTGTGCTTGATGGACATGAGCAACAAATGTTGAACTTTACGTAGTGTAGTCTTAAATATAAAGATATGAATAATTATTAGTATCAACAATAATACATGTATGTATATATATATACATATATATATATATATTATATATATATATATATTATATATGCACATATATATATATATCCAAACGTATGTATATATATATATATATATATATACATACGTATGGATACATATACATATATATGTATATATATACACACACACATATATATATATATATATATATATATATATATATATATATATATATATATATTTTTCCTTTAATGTAATCATTGATGTTGCACGCCGTATCTAGTTGTAATTATTACATTTCAGCAAGTCCCCTGCAAGATGTTATCATCCATGTTTACAAATGGGCCGATGACCACAAACCTGAGCGGTGCCAGGTAACAAGTTACTTCCTCCCCGGCGAAACGAAACATATCCGATGTGCACCGCGCGTCTGGGGGAGGTTTGTCAGGATAACAGTGCCCGGACGTGACAAGGTGCTTGCTTTGTGCGAAGTACAAGTGACGGGCGAAAAAGGTACGCCTGACTGTCTACATAAGGGACACAAGTTATTCTCCTAGATGCATCTATATATTTCTTAAAAGGTGTTTTGTACTGTCTTTCGTCCAAAATACATTGGAAAATAAAGTTGATTAATGCCTGGTAACATGGTTCTGGCTCCTGGCAAAAGCACAAAGATTCACAGTATGTGACAGCGGCACTCGCTATATAGCGTATCTCTTCAGGTTAGGTATATTTTGCTGCAGACAGCGTGCATACGCAACGCTGAGTGAATCACATTCATAACTTTTAATGTACAGTGTATGATGACATTTCACTCCACAAGATTAGCGCATAAAAATTACCAACGCCGCGAAAACTGCTACATGTACTTTTTTGAATGTAAACTTGGATACCAATACAAGAGGGGGACACCTCATGTGTGTTGCATCTTGTGTAACTCGAGGCTGTCACTGGTAGCACGATTTCCTATTGCTTTGTCAATGGTATAGAACAAGCAAACGAATCACACGCACGCTCGCCCGCGCCCGCACACACATACACACTGAGCTTTGGTTAATACAAATGCTTCCATGTTCATTTGTATTACCCACAGCTCAGTGTGAATGTGGGTGCGCTAATTTGGCATATCCAGTGTATGTTATCTGCAATCTTATTCCACATCATTGAACCCTTCACCTTCACCTATCCCGTAGTCTTAGTGGACCGTTGGGGCGCCACAGATGATCTGGCAACCAGTTCCCTCCATTCCTCTCGCCTCTCAGTCTTCCTCATGGCGGCGCTCAGTGTCATGCCCGTCCATTCCGGGATGTTGTCCTCCCATCTCTTTTTCGGTCTGCCTCGTCTTCGCCCTCCTTGCACTGTGCCCTGCAGGATTGTATTGGCAAGCCCTGTAGATCTTGTTATGTGCCCGTACCATTTCAGTTTGCGTCGTTTTACTGTGGTCAAGAGGTCTTCGTGGGGCCCAATGGCTTGCCGAGTTCTGTTTCGCACCTCTTTGTTTGAGATGTGGTCTCTGTAGGTGATGCTGAGGAGCTTTCTGAGGCATCTCATCTCCATGGCCTGTATCCTTCTCTCTGTGTCTGTTGTTAGTGTCCAAGACTCACAGGCGTACAGGAATATGGACATGACTAGGGAGCGCATCAGTCTGATCTTTGAGCTGAGCGCTATATTCCTGTCATTCCAGATGGTCTTGAGTTTGGCGAGTGCTGCTGTGGCCTGGGCGATCCTGGCGAGAATTTCAGTTTAGATCCTTCACCTGCGATGATTGCTCCCAGATAGTTGAACCTGTTGACGCAATCTAGTTTCTCGCCGTTGACCCTGATGTCAGTGCTGAAGCCATTGGTGTTGTTGGTCATCAGTTTGGTCTTTTCTGCATTGATCTGCATGCCGAAGGTGCATTCAGTGCTCAGTCATAATTCTCTCTCGAAGATATTGAAGAGGGTGAGGGAGAGCACACAGTCTTACTACGACGGTGGTTCTGAACCAGTCCCCTGGTGGCCTTCTCATAGAGGTTCTGTATCATTCTGATCAGGTTGACGTTGATGTTGAAATGCCTCATGGTGGCCCATAGTGCTGCATGCCATACCCTTTCGAACGCATTCTTGAAGTCAATGAATACGTGACAGAGGTCTTGCTGGTGTTGGAGGTACTTCTCGCACAGTATCCTAAGGTTGAAGATCTGCTCTGTTGTGCTGCGTCCTGGTCTGAAGCCTGCTTGTTCCTCAGCGATGATCTTTTCCGCTTGCGGCTTCAGTCGGTTCAGCAAGATTTTCAGCATAACTTTGCTCGGGTGGCTGATGAGGCTGATGGTACGATAGTTCTGGCATAGCTTTAGGTTACATTTCTTGGGGAGGGTGATGATGAGAGATTGGGTCCACGGCGTGGGCCACTTCCTGTCTGCCAGATCTTGTAGCAGATAGTCAGTAGGACACTTATCATGGCTTCTCCCCCTGCCTGCACCAGCTCCGCTGGGACGTTGTCCGCTCCTGCTGACTTCCCCTTCTTGAGCGACTTCACCGCTGCTTCCACTTCTTCGCGAAGGATGGGGTCGTTGTCGGTTGCTGAAGGGACGTTCAGTACTTCTGGGTCTCCTGTGGCTCTGTAGTTGTACAGCTCGGAGCAGTACTCGGACCACCTCTTTAGGATGTTCTGTTCTTCAGTCAGACATGTTCCATCCTTGTCCTGTATGGTGGTGGTTCGCCCTTGCTGCTAAATACAGCAAATATATATATATATATATATATATATATATATATATATGATATATAAAGATATATATGGAGGAGGGAGGGGGAGGGAGGGGGGGAGGGAGGAGGGAGGGAGGGAGGGAGGAGGAGGGGGGGAGGAGGGAGGGAGGGAGGGAGGGAGGGAGGGAGGGAGGGAGGGAGGGAGGGAGGGAGGGAGGGAGGGAGGGAGGGAGGGACCGAGCGAGAGACAGAGAGACCGAGCTTCTAGCAATCATTTATATTTGTCGCATTCAATGAAACACTTCGCATAAATTGTACATGCCGCGTTTGTTCCAGTTGTACACAAAGACTTGCTTCACACGGACACATCTGACACGACAACTGCAGCCGTCAGAGAATGTAAGAATATACGATATTAAATCCAGAGGCAGTCCGCCATCTTGTCCATGCAAACGATAAGTTCATGTAACTGACTGCTCTGTCATTGACACTCTTGTATCCAAACAGTCACTGTTGTCACGTTGACACTGACATAAGTAATTCATGCTCATCAATCAAGAGAGTGACACATTTAAAACATTACCTTAGGTATTAAACGTGGGGTGTGTGGTGTATCCACTCGTAATTCAAGTTCTCCGCAGTACCGTTGACAACTTGTTATGTGTCTGCCCAGGTCGGGTTTCGTCGCAAGAAGCATTACTCCGAAAACTGAGTCGCTCCGTTTCTGTCAGATTTCCGTTATACAAAACTAAGAAACTCAACAAGATTTGCCGTCGTTCCGTTCAATGTAAATACGACTACAACAAGACGAACAACAAAGTCTTTGCTAAGGTATCCGCATACTTCAAGTCGTCACGGAGAGCTTACCTGAACGCAATGAGACGCGGTAAAACAGGTACGTGCCTAAAATCAGTCTGCTGACTTCTTACTGTGATACGATGAAAAATATATATGCAACCAATTTCGTATTGTATTTGTAATCATGGATGCATAGGGAACTTCTAATCATGGACGGTATTTTAATTAATTTTTAATACTGATTCGTTCGATTAGTTATTCTCCCAATTATGTCATTGTTAGTCACTACACTAGGAACAATTAGTTAATACATAATATTATTCCACCAGTGTTATAAGTTGTTGTAATTACCTGCATTTACCTCAATCATGAAAACAAAGAGACGTATCTCTGTTCCTTAATGTTATTGCAAAACTATCTTAAACCTTTAGTAAATGTTCTACGTGTACTTGTATTCACACACACACGCACGCGCACGCACGCACGCACGTACGTACGTACGTACGTACGTGTGGACCCACCCACCATATACTCGCACATGCAGTATTCGACGCAAGGTTAGTTTAACACGAATGATTGTTCGTTTAGGTGGTTAGGACTGCGAGTGGAACAATCATTGCTCACCAATGCTGATGGTGTCAAGGAGATACACATTATCGCTCAACGACTCCTGCAAGTACGTCACGTGTATGAAGAGGGCATAGTGTGCAGTCCAGGATTTTGCCAATTGGCAGACGACAACCGTATTGAATGTGTTTGATGTGACTGCATATGAGTGTTCGACCATCAGTTGTTTTCATCATGGAACAATGTGCGTGGACACATTAAGGGAGACAAGGCGATTGGTATCATGTTTAACGTAGAATAAGTGATAGGCTTAGTTGAAATATGTTGTATTATAGTTAAGTTCGTGTTACAGTTGCAGTTAAAAAAATGGTGTTGTAATTCAAGTTCATAGATGCATAATGCAAAGTGTATAAACGTAATTTAGTAACCGAATTAATTCACGTAGATAATTATGCTCATGTTATCAACGTACAAAATACACCTCATAATGGTTGTAATGTTTGAATGTTAAGTAATGACTGGACATGTACATCAGTTGTACCATTATTTCAGGGCAGATGCCTGATTGGATTAATCGTTGGTAATATGTTAGTTGTTGTATAATCAGTAATCATCGTATCCACTGTGCATTGCTATGTTATTAACTAATCAAGATACGCATTGTGTTTCTGTGACAGCTTTACACGTTTCAACTAATGTTATTCATTTAATTAAGACACATTGAACTAAAAGTGTTATTGATTGAATGTATCCTCTCTAGTCAGTGTTGTGGTTCATGAGTCAATTTATATGATTGAATAAATCTTGTTAACATGCGTTTGATGATATAATTCCTTCGGCGAATCTTTTCATCATACCTCGTTAGGGTGCGCATGAACGTTTCTTCGCAAACTGAAGCCACAGAACAATCGTCAGATATAGATAGATAGATCAGTGGTTCTCAAACTATCCTAGTCAATAATCATTTAATGTAACCTTGACGATCCTTAGAGTTCTTCTCATTCCGAAACAATTACTAATTGCTATAGCATCGGTGATTGTAGACGATATACCGTTATTCAGTACACAGACGAAAGTATTTTTTATTATAATTGTATAAGTTCAATTAAATAAGTATGCTGCGTAGAATGGTCAAACATCTTTATTTAGGGTTGGTATGTACAGCGATATCTTATTGAAGTCATGTTCCATATGCCGCTTGTGTCAAAATGTTGCCCAGATGTGAGGAGGACAAGAATACAACTTCACAATTCAGGCAGAAGGTGACGGAATAATAAACCATACAATTTAGGGTAGGAACCGTTGTCATGAAATAGCGATAGTTTCAGAGATTAATTGCATGTTTGCGCCAGAATATTGCTAAAGTTCCAGAACGTCTGTCCACGCAGCAATGTTTTCGTGCCTTAACTGTTAAGTTAGAAGCCTTAACTGTAACATGACAGAGAAATCTGGCTTCAAATTAGAGAAAACTTTCTATTTTTCCCTAGTTAAGAGAGTTGAAATGCCGAACATTTCTACGATGTAGTTTACTAATAGTTGTCAAGTATCGGACTAAATTGTTAGCACATCTACTTTTGTCTGTGACATCGGGAAATGCTGTTTCCCCCCTGATTGTAGCAACACAGCCATATGGATGATATTGGCATATGTGTGCAGTGTAGAATTGTTTCACGAACATAGCTCCCTGTCATAGCTTAAACTAATAGGTTGCTGTCAAGGAAGACACACACACACACACACACACACACACACACACACACACACACACACACACACACACACACACACACACACACACACACAACACACACACACACACACACACACACACACACACACACACACACACACACACACACACACACACACACACACACACACACACACACACACACACACACACGCCAATATTGCGAACAACCATACATACGTCAAGGGATTGTCGCGCCGAATATTAACACTATTATAATTGTAAAAACATTTATAGCGCCTATATCCTTAAAATGTTCAAGCTCAGAGGCGCAACAAACAAAATCATTTGGCTAGTCATACACGGGGCTGGCAAAAGTTGTTATTGGAGCAAGGAACCGCCGAAAGAATTTAGTGGAAAAGCAATTTCAAACAAATGTGTTTTCATATTTTTACGAAAGGTGACTATATTTTCAGAAGATTGAATTGTAATAGAGAGTTGATTCCAAATTGGTGGCGCATCCACAACACCTAAATTCCGACCGGTATCTGATGGTGACGTATCGTTACCAATTATTTCAAACTGGAAAGTATTCGACAATCTTGTTTCGTGTTATTTTTTACCAGTAATAATTATATCACTTTTATCGACATCAAACTTCAACTTACTTGATTCCATCCACGACAAGATGTCAGTAAAACGGTCATTTACAGTTGACATAGATGCATGTGTATCCGTTAGTGAAAGTGATAAATATATACTTGTGTGTCATCGGTATACAAGTGATGATTTTTGTGTTAATCTGATAATTCATCACCAAAAAAACTGATTTAATGTCATTGCAATTAAATCTGGAAATAAGCAAATCAAGCTAATGTCCATGAATGTGAGTAGCGACTGAAACGTGCTGTTGTACATCAAATGATTGAAGAGCATCCATGAATAATCTACTAGTAGCATTAGGCAAATCAACATGTATATTAAAGTCTCCAAGAATGTATTAATTCGTTGCCTAACATTAATGTTGTTTCGAGAAATTTTTGAAATTCACCAGAAAATGCAGTGGTACTTCCGGGAGGACGGTATATACATATAACATTTGCTGAGATACCAGTATATGATTTTTTTTTTTTGTTACAAGAATGCATAATGTCTCGATGCTCCGATATTTCTATAGAAAACATAATCAGAAACTATAAATGCCACTCCGCCATACAAGCATGAATTATGGTGTAGCGAAAAACCAGGAGGAGTTATGTCAGCAAGATAGGATTCAGTATCCTCCTTAGATAACCATGTTTCTCTTATTGCCATAATATTGGTGTGTTTAGATATTATTAAATCAGAAAGAGCAGCTAATTTATGACGAACATATCTTAGTTTGGAAGTTACACAGTGCATATTGTGCAATATTTCTGGACCATGATTAATTGACAGATCACCTGCTAGAAGGAGAATTACAGACAATATAAAAGATGGATTAAAACCTGATGTTTTCACAATGTTTTTGCATGCGTAAACCAAGACGGAGAATATGCAACGCTGGGATTTTAGCGAAGCATATCCAAGAATCATTATAATAGTAAATGTCATCTAGAGAGTAAGGTTTTCCTTGGATAAATACACGGAAACACAAGACTTATTGATAAACGTAAAGAAGACACATTTTATACAAAAACTGTAATCAATGACAACGTAGCATTATTTTTACTAGGATATAATTTGTAAATGACCTAGAACACAAAGTCAGAATATTTATAATTATAATGTTATTACTAGGCTAGGACAGTGCAGCGTCAAAGGACAAACAGAGTTGACAGTTAACAGCTGTCCACTTGACCGAAATATGATCGCCTCAGTTTTACCATTATTAAGCAGACGTTTGTCATTAGCCACTGTCTTTACTCGCGCGCACATTCGTCATTGAGTTGGAATGCATGTGTTAGGATGGTGGAATTCAGTATAAATGTGAGTGTCGTCGGCGTATACATGGTATTCAGTTAGGTTAGTGAAGTGTGAATATATCGACAGTTAGAAGACAGTAGCAATTGAACAACATCGGACCGAGCACGGATCCCTGCAGAATACCGTCTGTGATGTTCGTCGAAGAGATGCACTTTGTCTGATCGCAAAGGTAGTTTCCCGTCCCACCAAGTGTGACGTACATCACGTGAGTACTGTATGACTCAGACCATCATCACGGAGTCGCTGCAGTAACGTGTCATGATCTAGCGTGTCACGAACACGAACAGTAGACCGCGTCGCGCGTCAAACGCTTGTTCGGTCTTCAGGGATACCTTTGAGCATCGTCTCCGTGCTGTGGCTCGGGAAGTAAGCAAACTGGGACGGGTCATTGGAATAATTCTAATCCATGTTATAGCGCAATCAGTTGGAACGTATCGCTCTAGATTCTAAACTCTTCGATCCAAAACTGATTTATGGTATTGGAGGATAGTTCGTAAATACATTTTCGTTCACGTACTGTTTCTTGAGTACTGGTTCATTAGCTATTCATTAAAAGTTCATCCAATGTCATGATCATATCAGTAGAGTGGCAAAGATGTATGGCACAAAGGACAGCTAATTATTAATTAGGGTATTAGTATATTTCAAGAAGGAACAAATGAGTTTCGAGTGTGATTACATTTATATTGAGGTAGCTGAAATTATTGGCCAGAAGGCTGGTTTGTTCTTCCCCAACCACGATTCGCTACCCTTGTCAAAGTGTTGTGTTGCACTACACCAACCCATACTAGACAAGGAAACCAAATGTGACGCCAAATATATTGTCAATTGTGCGGGATGCATTGCATTTATTTACTGTACATGACGACATATCGTTTACAAACCGTCACAGAACGATTCACTAAAACAACCAAATAGGCAGCCATAAACCCCACTTTGAGAATGTGTCGCATATCTTCTTATGTATTGATCAGTTCGCATTGCCGGGCTACACGACGGCGTCCACCCAGCTACGCGTTCCATGCAGTTGGCGAACGTTTTCATGCCAACGAGACTAAGAACTGCCGACATAGAACGACACCGATCGAAGTCGTTGGATGTCTCTGAATTCTCTGAAACACAACGTCACAAATCCACCGAGAATGATCAATTGTGAGCATACAGTCACACGCACACGCACGCACGCACGCACACACATACACACATACACACACGCATCATTAAGCAAAACATTAAATAACGTCCTAGATGCGTGACAGGCAGAGCTTAGGTCGAATTTATAGTAACCGTGAGCTGCAAACGCAGCTAGATGACAAGGACACAACATTTCAAAGCCTGTGAGGATATGTTATCATCTTATACAGCGGGGATGGAGTTAGAATGCTTGATTATATACGCGGGAGGGAGCACGATGAATTTGGGTAAGATGATGCTCTCCTGGGACATTGATGGCCTTGTCATTGACGGCTCTGTCTAAGATATCAGGTGTTACTTGTATGAGGCACTCGCATGAGTGACTCGGACTAAACGACCAATCAGATGAAAGAACTAAGTTGAACTTCGACCCTCTTAAAAATTGCAGATACTGATTTGGCAAAAACTCTCCCCTGAAATTTGTGTCGAGCCATACCGTGAACAATTCGCAATGGAATGGTGCGAAACTACGTTACAAAGACAGAAGCAACGGTTACGAATATCCTGCAAGTTCTTAATGATGAAGCCCCTTGAAGCAACGTTCACATAAATTCGGCAGCAACCGAGCTACGCCAACGGGATAAACTTCAATGTCAGTCCCCTATCAGAAGTAAGTAAAAAGAGAGCGACATCGTGAAATTAAAATCACTCGTTTAACTGTTCTTTTGTGTCCACGATATTTGTGTTTTAAGCATTTCATTCCACAAATCAGTGCACACTTGGTAATGAGTGAATGACACTGGCGACCTGTGGCAGTGTGACTGTGATAGTGTGACTGTGAAGGTGTGACTGTGACAGTGTGACTGTGACAGTGTGCGAGTGTGACTGTGATAGTGACAGTGTGATTGTGACAGTGTGACTGAGTTTGAATCATTTTTGAATGCCTAATTAGATACAAAATATACACTGATAACCTAAAATTTGAATTTGGATAAATTCGTCCGTACCGTATTTTAATACACCTGATAAGGTGCTTGCTTTACGTGATACGTGCTACCTCTGCTGGTCAGTTTGATTGTATTTGCAAATATTTTTTGAACAACTATGATATTCCCATGCATCACTTATAATTCATAATAAAAGCACAACAAAATTGTATAATGTGTTCTTAGTCACATCAGTGCAGCCACGACACACGGCTATTGACCATGACGTTTATAAGCTTTTGTTTTGATGCTATTATCGTAAGAAACATGTTCTAGTTCCGCAACAGTTTGTTTGCCTAAACGTAACCTAATAGGTGTTACTAATTTCGTACATAGATGTCATATGAAAGAACTCTGAATAAAAACGTCTGGTCATGACACGGTCATTGGAAGCATATTGAATGCACAGTCAGAGCAGATGGAACACACGGTTTTTGACCGTGACGTCTGTTGTGATCTTTTTGAATCTGCCAGTCTATTTTATAAGAAAGTATTTCTTCTAATTCCTTAACAGTCTGTTTGCATACAATTACCCTAATAATTTTTATGATTTAGCACATAATATATGTATATAATAAATATGAAATAAATTTGATTAGATCCTCATAAATATATGGGGTATGCATGTATTATTATTAATAAAAATGTGTAATGTACATACAAGTGATTGTGTATGCCTTCTTGTTTTCAGAAAAAAGGTTACAATGATGCATGGGCGGGATTATGGTCCAGATAATGGATATTTTGTATGAAGACTTCATCATGTCATCGGTTCGAACTCAAGGAGTGATATTGGTGTGACCACTTACTTGTGTGTTGCTGCTCATTTGACATGTATGTTGATGAGTTATATCACAAAATAAAATAATACAACATTGTTTCTGATTTTGCCTACTATTTCAGCATATATTGTGTTCCTTTTGTGTATTTTAGTATGATATTGTTCACGCCAGAATTGTGATTTTTAGAGTTGTTCTTCTTAACTAAGGAGTTGCTCATTATATTTAGACTCTTTGTAGCACCGTGCCTAACATTATGGTCCAAAGGTTTTGGTAATGTGTTCAAATATGCAAGAAAATGTGTTTTTCATGTGCAAAACTTGGTCAGACCCACACAGCTTCCATATTAATATTCAGATTATTTTATTCTTATCATAAAAAAGCGTTTGCCGCATGCCCCATTCCCAGGTTGTTTGTTAACTGTAGGCTTGATTGTTACAAGGTGCTTCTATTATTATGGGTAATAAGTAATGTATTTACGAAACAAATGACATTCTTATAGACGCTTGGTGGTTTATCTGATATTTCATGTATATATATATATATATATATATATATATATATATATATATATATAGGGTTTACTTTGTACTGGGTTCATTATTCACAATAACAAAATTCTGACCAATACAATTACGCCAAGGTTAAATTTAAAAAGAAATGTCATTGATGGTTCACACTCTGATATACCATTATGTTGACTATATGAACATAAATGATCCATTAAAACAATATGTATGTGGAATTACAAACTATTCAGTTCGTGAATTGCACTTAATAATATAATTAGGTCATCTCTCAACAACATACGTCACCTGCCAGCATCAGTCAGTTATTTAGGTCACGCCTAGGTCATATCAAGGTCACGTGATATGGGGGTCAACACTTGGTTGTTAACATTTGATCTTGTAAATACCCGTATTAAAACAATATTCTGGCCAAGACAATTACGTCAAGGTCAACTTTCAAAAACAAATGTCATAACTGTTCAGGTCACAGAAAATGGATATGAAACCTATGGACACAATGGCCTGTTTTTCTTACTCTAAAAAGTCGAATAACGTTGTTAATAATAAAGCTATTGAAAAAATCAAAAAGTATTGTAAACTACATAGCATACACTATCACACAGAAGTGTTTAAAGGATTCTATGACAATTTGAGATTTTTGTTGATGTTCCTACTTTTTAATCTAGTAAAACGACTGTGATTTGTATTTACTACAATTATACATCGGTAAGTTCGCTACTGGAATTATTATTTACAATGATCTTATTATTATTATAAAGAAATTAGTAACTGGTTCTACACCTAGGCGGGTGACAGGGAAGTATACTCTCGCCTATTATTTTCAACGTCTTCCTAGGATACATCTTCATGGAGGCCTTCGATGGGTTTGAAGAGATGGTACGTTGTTTGGCCGACTCATGTGTTGACACACGCACGCACGCACGCGAGCGCGATCTGCAAGAGAAAAGTATTAACAGTGATGCCGTCTGGCGACTAGATTAAAACTAAAATAGCCCGTTACTGCAAAGCGCCAATTCGACGATTGCATGGAGATTACAACATACTCGGGTAGTAGAAACATTAAAGAGGCGGTATATTGGATTGGCCGATCGGTTCCAAATGGCAAACCATAGATATCAATATTCGGTAATTCGGTAATTCTGATAGTCCGCAGCGACGCCTATCGGGTCGATTGGAACCTCATGAGTTCCGGTTAGCTGACAAACCTGGCCTCGTCTCTGTTTACGAACATTTTTTACACGTAATATACAATTTTTGGATAATTGTATAAAATGAGCAACCATAATAATTATTATTATGCTGTGTAAAGTTGTTTTAATAAATCACCAAAATAGTCAATACTGCTGTATGTTCACTTTTGATTAAACACATGTAATAATGTAGGAAATGTACCATCATGAATACTATATTATGTCTACACAATTGGGTATCACTCATTTTCATTAGGTGGCCATGAAGGGATGTTGCAGGCGTGTCATCTCATTTCATCTCTTACCTATTTTGCAGCCAACCGCTCATTTTGTTACAACAACAAAAAACATTAAAAGTAACTGAGCACCTGTTGCTTCTAGTGTAATAGTAATGAAGGAAATTATTTCAGACAATTATTTAAGATAAAATTAGTTTCAATAAATTAAATCACTCATAAGTTAATCCGTCCAGTCATTTATTTAACACAGAACAGTATGTCATTGTATTTCAGTAACACATATTCCACAGATAAGATTCAAAGAAGAATGACGACCGGCTCTCTTCCTTATTTAGTGAATTACCTAACGATATCAACTCCACAGTCTGCCCCTTTGCAGATGACTATGTCTTATAAAGAGAAATTAATAATCAGTCACACCCACAAGAACTACAGAAAGACCTAGATGAATTACCATGTTGAGAACATGACTGGTAAATGCACTTTTTACCCCAATAATTTATTTGCGATGAAACTAACTCATGCAATAATTGCAAAACATTTAAATTATACTCTGTCTAGGAAATACAACACCATTGGCATGGCATATTCCAAAAAGCCATATATAGACCCCTATCCTTGCCTGTAATAAACCTCATCCAGCCCGTACAACGCATATCAAGGCATCTAAATAATAAAGCATTCAACACTATCCACACTAATGAGTCTGATGTAAAGATAGATGAAATGGGAATTCACACAGGTCTTCCTACAGTTCGTAGCATGATCAGGTTTCCGTGTATCAGACCTGAGGCGCAAGATGTTCTAAATCATGTACTCCACTACACACAATTTTTACACTAGCATGATACAGTGCCAGCAGCCTAGCTTAAAAAGTTCAAAGACAGTTTCAGCTTGTTATACGGACATGTGCTAACCATCTCAACAAAAGTAGTCTATGATAAGAAAATGTAGTCTATGATAAGCAAATATAAGTTTCAAACTTCCAATATAAGCAGATTGCCTTTGTGCACATTTCCCCACTCTGGCTCAGTTCGTCCCTCACCATCTCAGCAATCCTGCCTCATCAGCCCCAGTTGAAGGGCTATTTAGCATAGCTGAGAAAGTATTCCTCCATAAATGGTGCAGCCCGATAGGGTCAACATTTTAACTACTCATGAATGTTCATTTCATGCAGTGACAAATAGATGCTGGAAGCTTAAGATCATTCATAGGATGCAACTAAAATTAGGAAAGTGCAAACATCAACACTGAAATTCAGTGTATTGGCAGTTTTCCTCATAAAACATTGATAACTACAATTGCATACTCACTTGTCCTTATTGGTAGATTAATTAATATTCTTTTTAATTATATTGTTTCATTTTGCTTAGTGTAGCCATACTTAAAAATGTACTCGTACACAGCTTTTAGCAGTGTACTAAAACTTGTAACTGTACTCATTCATCATCAATGAACACTGTATTTGTACTCATGAACATGTACTTACTTTGCCCCAGGTCTGCAGTGTATATCCAATAACATTGCAGATGAACGAAATCTGCCACATTCTCACATCAGATTTCAAAACATGATGTAAATGGAATCAAATGTTAATGTAATTACTGGAACAGCATATAGTGCAGTACAAGCAATGCATGATTCACCATATGCAATGTATCACTTCACATAGATTCGTTACCGGGGGAGGGGGCAGCCGACCCCCTGACATTTCTGTGGGCAGACATGGTTCAGTAGTTCATATACACATAAAAACATCTGAAAACATGGGGATATGGGGGGAATTTTGTTTGGGGGGCAGACAAAATGGCTGTGCCCCTCTTTCAAACTGGAGCAAGATAAAATTGGCTCACGTGCCAATAAACAAATTTCATCACCACCCCCTCTTCTGATAAATGTTCTGAGTGAGACACGTCACGTGGATGTAGTGAGACGAGAACTCTATTGCGGTGCGAAACAACGGAGAGGCAGCTGCAGTAAAAAGGCACTTGTAATTTGCATATTTTTAATATCGAGCTACAGTAGCTCTCTATGGCCTGTCATTTGTTTATTTGAAAACACGTAAACAATATGTGTTAAATATAAAACACAATAATAATAATTAGTGTTATTCAAACACTCGTCTCCAGAGTACGACTCTGTTCAACAGTGTTTGTATAGTCTTTTATAAAATAAATATAAGTTATATACACACGAATTATATAAAAAGTAGTAATTTACATCATAACTAATTTATATTTCACTTGTAAATACAAGCCATACTAGACATAGTTTTAAACATTAGATTACACCTGACACTATATAGGAAGTCTAATGTGGTCTGACTCCTAATACAATTTTGATTTGTTGTGAACACCTTGAATTTCGACTCTTTTGAAGGTTACACATATATCATGCAGAAAGAAAGCCGACAAATCAATGTCATCCCTTAATCTAGTATTTTTACCCACTTCACAAATTACCACCAATGCCTTTTTATGGGCTAATACTGTATAAAAAACACATTAAATACCTCTTATGGTACTGACAACTTGCGCATAAATAATATGTCGGTGACAGCCCACCATATAGTCTGCAAGAAAATCATGCATACTCTGTTGTTACCACATAGTGAAATAAAACAATATATAAAACAGTTATTCCACTCCTACCCTGAATAATAATGTCCATATTTCACTTTAAAATGGGGATTTCAGAAAAGTGAGATAACACAACTTGTCAAAGGTAATGTTATTGCATAGCCCTATTAGTGCACCTGCTCGGAATAATGGAACAACGATTGCTGCCCGGTCACACTTCCTGTAAGCCTGTCAAAAATCCTGATGCATCTTGGACTTTCCTTTGAGGACAGCTAATGATAGACATGTATCAGTGGTAGAGATAGACAGCTGACTTGTTCCTCTTTCGTGTTTCCTATTCAGTCTTGACATGTCTCTTTTAGCAAATAATACATAATTGACCAAGTTACCCCCCCCCCCCCATAACAAATCTGATCACTCAGGCACTATCGATGAAGATTTCAGACTGACAAGGTGGTCTTGGCTCCGAAAAGTGGTTTCATGTGACAACTATCATTGGATTTACTCTGCATTTGGTGCAATGAAAGATGCAAAGTCTAACTGCGTTCTGACCGCAGAAGGTATCTCGAGGACGACAGACGGTGGCGACATCAGGTAGACTCGCAACCAACTAATGCTCAGCGGCGGGCCGGCTCACGGATCCGTTTCGGTACTAGCCTCGATTAACCAGACTCCTTGAGGTGGTAGAACTCTTTAGCCCTCCAACTCCACCTGGGGAAGTAATGGACTGCCGATATAACCGACAGGACGGTCTTACCCCAGATTAGGGTAGACACGCTGATTGGCTCTCAGGACAACTATGAAATAACAATTAAAATACCGATGTACTTTGACAAGATAGGCCCCCGTAATTATATCCTATGAAAAGTATTCAACATTGAACTGATATTAACACAAAATAAAGACAAATTTGCAGTTGCTTATAAAATATGAATTACGGCAGGATTAACCAGTATCCGTGAGGTGGCAGCATTGTTTAGCCCACACGGACAATATTCAAAATCCGGCTAAGTCACCAGCCTGCCTTCTCGGCGTAGTTACGCAGCCGACCGGCAGTCGGTTAAGCGAGATTAGTTTGGTACCGCCATTTCTATCGCTTGCTTGGTATAGCAATTGTGTCTCCAATCCGCCTTATATCAGTGTTTGTCAGTAAAGGTTTACTATGTGTATGCCTATGTTAATACTGAGATATGCTATATTTATAATCATAATGCACATATATACGATATGCTATATTGACAATCAATTTTGTGATTGATATATAATTGTATCTGTAAGTATGCCTCTGAGCTTGGATACAATGATTTAGGCCCAGAAGAAGTCACCTCGTTGTTATTATTATTACAGTGTAGTGAGGCTCACATCAGATGACAACACACATTATCGTCGTTTATAGTGTATTCTTTATTTCGGGATAAAAGTAAGTAATTCGGAGTATCCCTTACAACCACGAATATCGGGCCATCATTGGCCCACGGGTGGCAACCATCGTACATACTCGTACAAGCGGCCGCCGACTCCAGGCCGATAGTTTGCCGCATGTGTGATGGTGCGTTGGCAGGGACATGATTTATGACCATTTTATCAATCATCGGGCCTCTCTCGGTCCGAGGATGCTAGCACATGCTGCACCCATCTCAAGTTTCACTTGCTTCGCGGGTGGTGAATCACCACCACTCAGCGGAAGTTTCCCGCCTGGGATAGTGATATTTGACACTATGTCTATGTGATTCACAAATTGTACGGCTCTTATTGGTTAGTATTTGAAGTTATGTTTATGGTGCATCATTAGAACTGAAACAATATAAAATATGGGTAACCCATAATACAACTCAGCAATAAATATGCAATGATTCACAACATTGTATTGACAATACTTATGGTATTCCTTGACATTCTCCTATTTACTGCGAGTTTACTCTATACAGCCATTTTTGAAACATGCAGTTTGGATTTAGTCTGTTGGCGGCAACATACTGGCTGTTGCACTTACTAGAACACTTGAGAAGTTCTTCGATCAGCATTACCGATCGAGTGACCATGTATAGTGTTGGGTGAGTACCAGGTATGTTTATTTTCTGCATTTATGTTAATTGGGGCTGTCTACACATAATCTCTGTCAAGGATTCATTTGATTTTTATGTCAACTGGCCAAGGTGAAGGTCAGGTCTTCCAGTTAATTGGCCTAAAGTATTAGGGCCTTTCAAAACGGTTTTTACTACCTTTTTTGATGTATATGTGTTTGGAATCCATTCTACATTACTTCCGGTACAAAGAAGACATATATTATTATTTGTTAATTATGTTTTAGACCAATTTAATGCCGTCGATTCGACGTAAACAAGCCGATGTCACAGCTAGGCAGTACTAGGGACAGTAGGGTGCGAACATGTTTTGTGTGTGCTTTGCGAAGATGAAATAAAAAGCAATTGGCAATATTTTATACAATTATGCTTAAAATATATAAATATGCATTATACAGAATAAAAATTAATGATGTTGTAAGGCTACTTATTAGGTTTGGGAACATAATAATAATATTCACAAATCATAGGACTACGCCTTTGCGGTCGTGATGCATCGGGGGTGCACTGGCTGTTCATGCCTTCTGACAGCGGCTTGTTTACGTTGACTTGACGGCGTAAAATTGATTTAAAAAATATTATTTTACTTATTTGTACCGGAAATGATGCAGAATGACATTCCGAACATAGATACATCACAAAAGGTCGTAAAACCGTTTTGAAAAGGCCTTAATAATTTAGGCCAGTTAACCGGAAGATTACCGTGATATTACCGCCGGTGGGTGACAGTATTTTAGTGTTACTGTTAAATAGTGCGTGCGTGCGTGCGTATGTGTGTGTCTAAGCATGTGTGTAAGAATGCATGTATGTTGTAAGTTTGTGAGTGATAATTGGGTATATGCACAACTGGAAGTATGTTATGTGTATGAAATACTTACACATTCATGCACTTTCTGTCAGCATATATACCCACACAGTTTACTATGTATTTATTTAGGCTACATAATTATTTATGTGGTGTAGTTTTTTTAATTAAAAGGACTCTTTGACACCCAAAAGGAAGGCTCTCATGTCCTAAATTATAATGAAAAGGGGTTCTTTGACAACTTTAAACTCTGTAATGTGGAATGTTTTTAATTAATGTAGTAATAGATTTTAGTTACTGTCATAAATTTATGTAATTCTATGTCAGCTTCTATGCATTGTATCTTCTTATGAATACATTCCAGATGCTGCCAGAAAGAAAGAAGTGGTAAACAACACAGAGGATTCAGGAATGCTTCATGACTGCCTTTGGAGGGATGACGTTAGAAAACATCGGATGGAGAATGTAGCTGGATGCAGCAAGCTTATGGACACACATGTTGAGCAATTACTTCACCAAATAGTTGAAACAATGGGCACAGTGCGCCGGTTTATATTTATTTTTTAATTCTGTGCTTATTATATATATTGGAGTTGTTTACGTCAGACAGTATTATATATACAAACCTGTACTTATTTGTTTATTTGTTAATAATTAAAATGTCATATATTTGACTTGTGTAATTTGATTTGCATTGTTATTCTGCACAAAAATATGTTTGTTTACAGTGCACTCCGGATATGTCAAACCTCCACAGACCCAAGGAAATACTATATTTACAAGTTCCACCATGTCTTGGCACCTTACGGGATTGGGTTCAAGTGTTCTAGATTGCACTGTATACAGATATGCATACGTGATACATAAATAGCTACATTTAGCCAAATTAGACACAGTTGGCCTACGAGCGGCTCACCATCGGCACAGTCGGCATATCAGCGGCTAACCATCGGCACACCATTGGCAGCCGAGCATGAGCCGCCCTCGGCCCGAACTCGAGCCGGCGGACAAAACTCCTGCGGCCCGCAGGCGGTTGCCGAAGGCGGCCCGATAGTTTTGCCGAACTCGAGCCGCCCTCGGCCCGCTGCAGTTGTGCTATCTGGGATGATTCTTTAATATCACAACTGTCTTGTACTGTGTAGGTGGTGCCTCTTGTAGTTGATCAGAAACAAGACATTTTCCATATAACAGCTTACGACGCTGGTGCGTTTTATTTGGCCGTCATGCAACGTTTTATTTTACATTTTCTTTCAAGTTTTATAATGTCAATGGGGTCGTTAACAGAGATCTTAAATATCAGAAATATGTCAACACCATGACGAATTGTAAATGTGTACAATCTACGACTACCATAATGCGGGTCTCTAATCCGCTTTTAACCATTATTTTACAGTAAGCATCTGTTATGTGTACGTTAATATTGAGATACGTTATATTTATAACCATCATGTGTTAGATACAAAATTGATTCTCAACGTTGAAATTGAATTATATGTTTTTGTTTTAATATGCATCTAAGCTTGGTTCCGAGTATTTAGGCACAAATGCAGTTACCATATTATTATTACATCAGGTATACCGGTCATTTTAGTTAACACGTATGACGTATATTTACTGGGAGCGTACGACGAACTTGTTCAGTGTAAAACATTAATTTACTTATAAACGTTATGACTTGTGGTTTACGATTACAATTGGTCTAATGAGCACGATATGTACAATACATGCAAGCCTGTGTCTTGTTCCGTTTGTCTTACACATTTCGCTTAACGATTCCGTCTGCAGCTTAGTCTATGCCTAGTCTGAATGTTCTACTATTTAACACAGTATAGCCACATGCGCGAGCGATTATTAATTGCGCTCTCTAACATAAACAGCCTTCCAGAAAACGGCCATCTCATGACAGCGTCACGGTAGTACACGCATGCACACACGCGGATACGCGCAAACACATGTGTGGCATTGTATATTGCCCTATGATACAACAATTATAATTAAAAAGTACTTAAGCAGAGCAATATACTTCTAGCCAAAACCCGTTCTACGTACATTCCAGCTGAATATCAACAAAATCGTGAATAATGCATAAAACCTATCGAACGACTATTTAACGATAACGACTATTTAACGACTATTTAACGTAATTGTTCATCCATGTTGACTAGGCAAGGATGTAAAATGGTCGTATGAAACGTATAGGTCGCTCGTATAATGTGTCACTGCAACACTCACTTCAAGAATATATTGCTTTGCTTAAAAGTGGTATTGCATTGTCCTGCACGTTGTAATGTCATCGTGGGTTTAAACATTAAATAAAGTAATTACCCAATATGAGAGAGGAGGGAGGAGGGAGGAGGGAGGAGGGAGGAGGGAGGAGGAAGGAGGAGGGAGGAAACGTCAGAGGTCCTTGTCGTTTAACATCCGTACAGACGTGGACTGAGTGACATACGCTTCCTATTTGTTTTGGATGCGATAATTCTAAACTTTCTGAACGAGGTCAGAGGTGCGCATTCGTCGTGTAAAATATGAATAGTGTCATTTATAATTTGAGTGGTATTTCATGGTATCTTCTTTTCATACAGAGTAGTGACAGTGAATTGTTTCAAAACGGTTACTTTAATACTGATTTTTACCGTGCTGGCTGACGTTTTCAGTCCAACAGATAAAAGAAACCGTTTACAAGACTGGTAAAACATGAACAAAATGGTGTTATCAACGTTAAGAGCGAAGTGTTCTGAGACGGTATAGAATCTGCTGCCATTTCTTATAATTGTTACACGACTGTGGCTACTCGGAAAAGCGGAAGGCGTCGCTCGCCGTAAACAACTCGCCAACGTCGCCTTCCGCAATCTGTGGACGGTGTGGTTTAGGCGCTCACACATCAGTCTACAGCTGCGACTACGTCTCTACGAATCCTTCGTCGTGCCCACGTTGACATACAGCATGGGCACGTGGGGATTAACCAAGACTGAACTGGATCGCCTGGATGCCTACCACTGACGCCATCTACGGCCGATTATCGCCATCCACTTTGCCACACAGGATATCAAATAACGCGCTATACCATCGTTGCCGATGCAATCCCATTAGCTAAGCTGTCCAAATCGCCAGATGGCGATTGTTTGGGCATGTGATATGTTTGCCGCGCGATGCACCCGACAACTATTTCGCAGACACTGGCCTCACCGCTTTCAGAAGCCGACCGCGTACGACGCTACGGACGACGTTAAGTGCCGACATACGACCCAATCGGACGCACGCTGCGGTGCTCTGCCAACGTCAACGCTATGCAAGCGCTAGACGGTGAACAGTGGCGACAGCTGGAGAGGGACCTAGCCATATAATGAGAACAGCGTCAATTCGGCGAAACTAGCTACTTTTATCAGCTTTTAGTATGTTTTATGTATTTTATGGAATTTTAGCTATGGCATTAACAACGTTTTAAACATTATTGTACATTTAAGAACATTTATTAATTTTGTTTTTAACAGTAATTTTAATCATGTATTTATTTATTGCCCAATCACCTATGTATTTATTTATTTATTTTATATATTTACTTATCTTCCTAATTTACTCATTACACCGGTCGTGATATGGAATGGCACACGCGAAATAGACATGACTAAGTTAATCATGTCTGCTACGCGAAAGTGCAAATAATATTAATAATAACAGGGGCTCACCTCAACCTATTGTCGATGGTTCCTCGAGATAAGTATACTCGTCAACTACCTCTATCTATCTTGTTATCGTGGGTGACCGTGTCAGTCTGGGATGGAGGGTCTTTCCTAATGTCATTGCGCATAAGTTTGGTTTTTGTTGCATTCAGAACAAATACGATTGCCCAGCAAAGTGTTCTAACACAGAACAATTGGCCATCATATTCGGTTTTGGTTTTTGCCTTTATGCACACATAGGAGCCATAACTTTTTGTTATCAAAGTTATATATGCAGATGTTAGTTGCTTAGAACGAGCCTGCTGTTGAGTTTTAAAACGCACTTTTATAACTTTGTTTACCAACCGCACCTCAGACCTTATTTACGCAGGACTGAAGGGCAGCAGGAGCCACCTTATTATTCACTACTTTAATTATTATTAAAATATGTAGTTTTAACATTTGGAGGTAGTATTTGGACGTTGAGCTACACGGATTGCGATGCATGGCATGGTTGCGATTAAGACTGGGTAACCCAAACAAAAGGGATAATGGTAGTCCCAGCAACGATCCCTGCGGAACTCCATATCCCATGCTAATGTACCTGGATCGATCTCCATCTACGGTGACTGGATGTGGTCTGTTTGTGAAAAATACTTGGATCAAGGCATTCATTTTGCCCTGCATCTCGTAGTGTTGCAGCTTGTGCATTAGCCGACTATTTAAGACATTAAAACATATTTTCTGTGATTATTTGACTAAACCTATAAAACATTATGTATGTATATGTGTGGTGCTCTGGGAAAACCAGTCACATGGCCAAAAATTACAATGCTGTTTTACTGCTGAATCTGATAGCAGCACCATTTATATAATAAATTATATATATATATATATATATATATATATATATATATATATATATATATATATACAATGTACAATTAATCCTTTAACCAAACATCCGTTAATTAAACACGGTGGATGTACGTTGCATACACTGTATGTTCTCTAAAGAACACGCAGATGACGTCATAACCCCTGGTAATCGACCAATTAAACATTTGAATAAACCAACAGGTAATAATAATGTGACCATCACCAAAACAAAGATGTACATAGAAGAAATCGAACTGACATCGCGCAGCTAAAAGCAACAGTAACCAAGGTTCATCGACAATATTATCATAACGAAAATACAGTTACAGGTGCTTAACGCATTGTAATAAATCGCTACATCAAAACATCTACAGGCGAATTCGGCCACATGCATAACAGCGTAGTGCAACCTCCAGCAAGACGTCACATAGTCATAGCAACAATAGACAATCACGCACACGCACACGCACACGCACACGCACACGCACACGCACACGCACACGCACACGCACACGCACACGCACACGCACACGCACACGCACACGCACACGCACACGCACACGCACACGCACACGCACACGCACACGCACACGCACACGCACACGCACACGCACACGCACACGCACACGCACACACACACACACAGGATCAAACAACAATAAGACATACCAACGAGAAAGACATTATTACTTTTGGGTCAACCCGAGAGCAGTCGCGCGCCCCCGCAACATCGTTATGCGTTCACCCAGAGCGGCTGTATTAACTTCAGGGACATTTAACTCAGGCCGTTGGAAACAACGGGCTCAGGATGCGCTTGACGGCGCAGGGAGTTTGAGCCGAAAGTAACAAATGGGCACTGCGCTATAATAGACAGGAGCAAGAACAACAATAACAAGACAAGCAGACAAGAGTCTTGAGAACCGTCGTGCCCAAGTGGGAGTATATCGTGATATGTTTGATCCGGAAACGCAATTTAAGGGGATCCACCCATTCATGACACCAATATGTGGTGCCGCACATGTGTGTGTGTTCTTATTGTGAACTAGGATTCCCAGTTTCAATCGCAATCCATGTAGCTCAACGTCCAAATACTACTACTGCTACTACTACTAATAAACTAACGTATACTGCCCTTCAGTCCTTGAAAACGAAGCTCGGGTGTGGCAGATAAACACAGTTATTAAAGCGCGTTTTAAAAAATCGACAGCTGGCTAGTTATAGACAAATAACATCTGGAGATACAACACAGATAACAAAATATGGCCCCTGTGTGTGCATAAAGACAAACACCAATAAAGGTATCAGCATGCTGTTTCCACGTCTTGCGGAATTGTCTGCCAGATGGCACCCTTTTAATACTTTAATATTAATTCTTCTCTCCATCGTCTTGGCGGTCTTCCTCTACATCGTTTCCGTCTGTGAGAATTTCTCAGGTGAGTAGACGCGATATCCGTCGGTTAACTAGTAGCCTCATGATGTGGTTTCCCCAAGTCCAAGCGATATGCTGAGTGGAATAGAAACATGTAATAGTAATAAGGTCGATATGGGTGCTTGGTTTATTGGTGAGGAAACCCCAACAAGTTCGTGTAAATAACACAATTTTAGTGTGAAGATTGTTTCCATTGGTTCACCCAAGGGTGTGTCTTATCTCATTTCTAATTCATATTGTGTACACATGACCGTAGGAGCATCTGTACCAATAGGTATTTAATTAAATTCTCAGATGACACAACGTTACTCAATCTGTTGTTTACCGATGAGGTTGGCTATTGTTCTGTGTTAGAAAACGTTGTTGAATGATGTGATCAATCGTAATTGTTCTGAATGCGGCAAAAACCAGCCAAAGTTATGTACACTGACTTTAGGAAAGACCCTCCGCCCCAGACTGGCACTGCCATACACGATAACAAGATAGAAGTAGTTGACGAGTACACGTACCTGGGAATAATTGACAAAACATATTAGAAATGCCAGCATCTTCTTTACTGTCTCATGAAACTTCGCTCTTAACGTTGATAACACCAGTTGTCCAGGTTTTGTCAATCTTGTGTGCACAGTTTTCAAATGTCTTCTGTTATCTGTTGGGTTGGGAGCGTCAGTACGCACGATAAGAATAATTTGCAGCGCATTAAAAACATCAGTAGTAAAGTAACGGATTTGAAAATTATTCAAACTGACTATTGTGTATGAAAAAGCAGAAACTGCGAAAAGCCACTCAAATTATATATGGCACTACTCATATTTTACATGATTAATGCTTACTTACGTCCTCGTCCAGAAAGCTTAGAACTATCGCATTCAAAACAAATAGGAAGCGTGTGTCATTCATTCCCACGTCTGTACGGATTTTAAACGACAGAGACCTCTGACGTTTCCATGAGAGACGTATGACATGAGTGATGTGATACGACGACCACCATTTTAATCAAAATAATATTGATGAGGCTTTTTATTTTATATTTTGTAATTAATATTTATATACTGTTTTAATAATGTATGTGTTTATTTGTTTACTATTTTCGTGATGTATTTTGTATACGCTGCAAATGAATTTCCCTTCAGGTATAATACTATACTAATGTATTGCATAATGTGATATTATATACATCATATAGCCTCGTTCAGCACCCAGAGCAGCGTCTTTCAATTATGCTAGCTATGTGTAGGGCGCTGAAATGTGGGACATGTATTCATAAATATATACAATACACGACTGAGCCATATACGAAATAGACAGTGGAACATCTCTTGCGTCAAACAAAATATCACCCTACCACCTTACAATAAACCGAATTGCACACAGACACGTCAACAATCTTCAAACGTCATTTATTTTGTCAGAAAATATGTCGCTGATGTACATACATTATTTGAAAGAACATACACTTGTGGTACAATCGAAAGAAACGTCTAACAGGGAAGACCGACCCACGTGGCAAATGTTGTTGACCTTCTGCGCAACTTGATCGCGGTAAACACGTTCATTGTGAGAACTGCATGGTACAGTGTTTAAGTTAGCAGATGGCAAGCCACACTACATTTCCGAAGTATAAGAGTGATGTCACGTGACGTGTGTATGGGGAGGAAACTGTTTTACGACAGAATTTGCTTATCATGTGACTATCACAGGTTTTTAACGACCATACAGATAATGAGATGAAACAGAATATATGCAACTTGCAATTGTTATCAACATATCAAATGCACAGCATCGCACTATCAACAAGAACACACTCCTAATTAACTTTATCCCCAACTTGAGTTTACCGATTGAAAAAAGTCGACCACTGGTTATCATAAACTACACTCGATAACGGGTCATCATACACCGACGCACGTTCATATGACCCCCATGTCCACAGGTTATGTCGTGCTTGATTCGATAACGAGTTGGATTCTAATGTTGTTTTCTTATTGCTGCGTTCTTTGCATAAATATTGTGATTGGCCGGTAACTCATTCACGTCGCCATAACGAACACAATGCGACACATATTTCTCTCTCCCACTACTGTTCATCTACGTGAATCCTACAAAGACAAGATTAATTTCCTTCGTCTGGTGGAGGTGAGTTCCCATTTCCACCGTGATATACAGTAAACTAACAATCAGGATAACAAATCATCAGTGTTTTACACTGACATGTGATATGTGCATTATTCTCATACAAGGTGCGTATTTACCCAGTTCTTAAGAAGACATATCTGCATTAAGAAGACCTAAACAGCTACAGGTCCATTTCCAACCTGAGCTCTATTTCAAAAGTACTTGAAAAGGTTGTAGCAAATCGTCTCAGGTCTCACATCTACACAAAATAGTTACCTATCCTTGGTGTCGCAGTGTGCATCCAAACAATTTCACTACACAAAAACAGCTGTGTGTAGGGGGGGCGTGTGTTGGTCAACTGTGCATACGTGCGTGCGCATGCATGTATGAGTGTTTTAATGTAAATGTGTACGCCTGCGTATGCACGAACAATGGTCTCTTGAAACCGGCCGTAAGCTACATCGACCAGTTCAGTAGCTAGTACGGCGCACACAGTACAGTACACCGTAGGACTCACATGGTTCAGCACACAGTACGTCGCACATAGCTTCGTACACATATTGATGTATACAGTTCAGTACAATGTACGACTCACAAGTTCACAGTACGTCGCACACAGGTTAGTACACATTTTGACGCACACTGTTCAGTTCACAATACGACGCACACAATTCATTTCACAAAACGACGCACACAGTTCCGTACACAGATGACGCACAGAGATAAAATCACAGTACGACGCAAACATTTAAGTACACAGCACTACTCACACAGTTCAATACACTTTACGACGCACACGGGTCAGTACACAGTAAGTCGCACACAGTTCAATAAATAGTACGACGGTGTTCAGTAAACTGTACAGCGCACACAGTTCATTACCCCGTTTTACGCACATAGATGAGTACACTGTACGACGCACACAGCTTCGTATACTGTACGACACACACACAGTTCAGTACCCGGTACAAAATTTGACGCACACAGTTCAGGACACAGAGCGATGCTTACAGTTGTGTTTGCGTTAATTTATGTACTGATTTATTTGGTATAACATAGCGCTGCGTGTGTGTACCTCTTACTATGAGGTGGACACAAATATACACTTGTAAGCGTCTTTGTGAGATCTGGATATCAATGCAACAAGTATATATATATATATATATATATATATATATATATATATATATATATATATATCACTGTGTCTACTGACTGTTTTGTTTATACATCTTTCTGATAAGGTTCGTATCCCCAGTTAATGTCACGTACCCGTTGGGAGAGATGTAGGACTGGTGTGAGAAGTGTCATGTTTCAACACATTTGAACGCATTGCATTTCAAACGAGGTAAAAAGGGTAAATTAGTATGTATTCATAAATGGTATTTAGTTCGTTGTAGATTACCCTAGCAACTACCTTATCCACTTTAAGGCGATGATTAGGTGACGTTGTAGAAAATAGCAAGTGATATGCTGCGAATCAAGACTTATTAATTTTAGCTACGCGTCCACTAATATATCATGTTTTTGTTAAGAAATGTCTACCAAATAAGTAAATAAAAAAAACTAAGTTTACACTGATTAGACATGAACTTGTCAACATGGAACCTTGAATATAACAAAGGTGGCGAGATACACAGTGTTCTGTCATGCCGATTTAGGCATCCAACAAAATCATCTTATTGATTAAGTTTTGACTTATAAATGAGTCAAATTAGAATATTAATATATACACTGGACTTAGATAGTAAACATTGCAATATGCGACAGCCACGTATCAGTTCAGTATCCAATAAACGAGTATAATTTTGTTCACTGCGAAGCTGGTGTGACGACGTGATGACAGAGATACATATTTGTTTTGACAAGAAATGCATAACTTTATATAACTTTCATAACAATGGCCAAAAGGAGTCGGTGTCCCAGTGACTACAGTAACGAACTCGCAACCAAGAGGGCCCAAGTCAGAAACGTGTGCTGCGAGTAAAACCGTGAGGAAGTTTATTTACTCTTAAGACGCGCCAGTTTTATGGATGAACGATTGGCTATAAACAGTTATGGATGAACAATTGGATATAAACAGTTATGCATGAACAATTGGGTATAAACAGTTATGGATGAACAATTGGCTGTAAACAGTTATGGATACTCGTGCACGAAGTGTCTTCTCGCATTAATTGTAGCGTGATATATGCTATAGGGGAAACCCGGGCAATAAGGTAGAGTTAACGTTCCGCTGTTCGTCGCACCCACAGTTTGGCATTAGGGTAACAGTTTGTTGTGTTTCGGCCAAACACACCAAAACACAACAGGGCATATAACATTACTTTTTGATAAATACGGACTATCCCGTTTTACCAGCAAATTTCCTATTTTACCCGCATATACGGGTAAAATGGGATTTTGATCCGGGAAATATGGGATGCATATTCAGTTGTATCATTCGCTAATGTGACGTGGTCCTACATATTCAGAATAGTTATTTTAAGTAACTGATATATTAGCACTAGTAAACTACAATAAGAATAGCAAAGAAATGCGATATGGTAAGGTCGTATAAACATAATGTCATACTTCTTTGTGAATTTAACTGCCGTACCTTGGGCGGGTTACTATTCCTGTAATTATGTAATCCATAGACCTAACATCTTTATGCAAATTACTGAGCTACTAAGTAAAGTAAGCGATCTACATAAACAGGCATAATGTCAAAATAAATTGCATTTTTAATGTGTTTTCAATGGAAAATACAAAAACAAGACGGCATAACATGCACAACTGTTGCAAACCAGTGAACATTAAACAGTTCAGTGTCCTATGGACCTTTAGCAAAGGTCACATCTAAAATAGTTAACGTGCATAAACTTCCTATGGTGTGTACCCATTATTCACAGACGTTACATATTTGAAAATTCCGCTGGTCATTAAACAGGTATCATGTCTATGCAAAACGGGATGATCCCATTTTGCCCGCATTAGTGTATCCCTTTTTGCCCGGAATAGGTATGGATTAATCAAACGGTAATACATTAATCATCGCTCACTCTCATGAAAAACTACTATACGCTGAAATACTCTTAAACTAATAATACATCTTCACGACATTCTTAGTTGAAATACGACAAGTTGTTACTTAGCAAACTTAGATGGATCGTCAAACAAACAATTTAGCAAGGGATCAAAGCTAAGGATTACTAACAATTGTTTCAATCCGCGCGAAAAATTGCATACCAATTGGCTTGTGTAGTAGTCAGCAGATACCGCTACGCTAGTTGGAAGCGAAAATACGCTTTGTCGTAGCACTATTCTTTGCGTATAGCGATTTTCCATATTACCCCACTATCCTGTTTTACCCGGGGTTCCCCTACAGAGAAGCAGCGATGATGTTCGAGTTAACATGTTTGTGCTCTTCAGACACCCTCTCCCATGCTGTACTCAAAAATGATATAACAACTATCGGCCGAAGTAGAATGATATCAGTATGCCTTCGTTTATAATCCAGTATACGGCCAAGTTTAGAAAGCGGAATCACAAAAGTTATAGATAAACGTGCAACTGGATTGTTTATGATAAACCTTTTGATGAGCGCAGGCTGTGTTTGAATTATGAATTTAAAATGATTCATAACACTAAACTATTAACTTTAGTGACTTGTTAAAGTTGTGTTTGCTTTCTTAGTATGTTATGCTAATTTCAAGCAACAACAATTTGTTTCAAATGTTTCACGGTTTGTGGGTAAACACTATTTTTTTAACTTATTTATTCTGGTTTGCCTGATGCGTTTGCCAAAGGGAAGAAGTTTAAAGAGTAAGGAGTAAAGTTGTAAAGTAACACATTGTTTTCTGAGATAAAGACTAGCCACAGAATTGTCATGCGACTGTCTAAACCACAAGTTATCGAGTGCGTCACCAATAACAAGGTTTTTATACACACGCGCATACACACAATCACACAACATTATTATACTACTGTCAAACACCCCGTAAGCACAGACCGCTGGTGTGGTGGTAATCATCCGTAAGTTGACATAATTCACCTGTATCTGTAGTCAATAAAATACGTGTGCACTCGTCTACTGTTGTGTTTTGTTTGTTTTTTAATACACACCCATTCACGCACGCATGATGATATATCCGATAAGAAGCGGTTTTAGCATTATTTTATTAAAGTGTGATTATATCACTTATTAATTATAATTTTTAATTTTGGGTTACACAGCGCCGCGGCTAGAGGTCATAACTAGGTGACAGCTAGTGTTCATGTCACATATCAAAGTAACTTATACCTACATACCAGAATGCCTCCAGCCACGTTGCCATTACGGCGGGAGGCTGGTTGTACAGATATATATTTGTGGACCTATACGCATATCGCTAGGTGCGGGATGTGGGGGGTAGCCCGATGTAGGTGCCATCCTACCACCACCACCACCACCACTATCACCACCACCACCACCACCACAACCACCACCATCACCACCACCACCACCACCATCATTTTTCATGTCGTCTCATAGACAATATTGATAATTTCTTCAAGGGCATGCTCATATTGCTTCAACTCAGCTGGTGTCATATATTTCACCCCTATCATATCCTGTACTATCACACAAAGCTGTACAATGCGACTGTTTCGAACACATAGGACATACTTTTTACACTTAAATGTTTGGATTTTATCAAAGACAGAAATGTTATTTCTTCTAGTCAACGATTTGGACAATTCTGCCGTCATTGCAACTATTGAGACGTAACTGGACAATTCAATGTCAGACAATGAGATAAACATTTCTGGGTTTATCGTTGATGAAGCAGATGGTGATGGTGAAGATGACAACAATAACATTGATGTGGCTTGTTTACTCTATCTACAGATGGGGTTCGACAAAGGGGATAGGAAAAACTACTACGTCCTAGACTACTCTTACACGGAGTTAGCTGCAGGTGTCGACTTAACTACGAATGTTGGCGTGCTTGGTCGCTGGTTGTTCCGTGTTGATGGCGACATCATTGTGCCTGGTGGCATATTCCCTGACGGTTTGTTTGATTGTACGTTGGACATTACAGATATTAACGTAATATGAAATTATTATTTCTATAGTTAAAGTAATTCAAACTTAACAAAAACCTTGTTTTGTTACAAGGAATAAGGCAGATCTACAAACTGTTTGCAAGACGTTCACGTGATCAACACAACCCATTCTATTCTTCGGCCAGGATAGTCGGAGGGAATCAACTTAAAGATGTTTACGGACCTCCCAAATAAGTGACGATGTTTGCAAATTTTAAGTTTCTTAACAACTTGATTATTTCGCAACCATCCAGTTGCAAACAACCACTCGTAACCGTTAAACGCAATTCGGTGGATGGAATGCACTCAACAGTTGCAAGTTGACCCTGTGTCATTTGCGTCGTTATTATGTCAGTTAATTTTTGTTCGATGATATTTTCATGCCAACCCAGCATATCAACTTGTGTATATTTACAAAACGTGCAGATCCAAGTGTGCAACTGGAGCAGTTTAAGTCAAAGCCAGCTTTTAAATGTCAATGTAAAGGTCCTGCGTTACGTAGACACATAGAAGTGGTACAAAACGCACTGGCTGCATTTATACATCTTGTACCAGAAAATGTTGTGTTGTAATGCAATGAACTTAGGACACTGATATGTACCGCTGTTGTTTAGCATCAGGCAAAACCTAAGTTAAAATAATACACCTTTACTGAATTATTACTAATTAACAAAACAAACAAACACAACTTAGGAAAAGGCACACACAATATATATTCTTCGTTGGTTGCGACACAGATAAAACTTGATCCATTCTATGACAGTTCTATACAAATAATGTGACTGTTGCGTCATCGCCGACCATTGATGGCGTCTTCACACACGTTTCGGGCTAAGCGCATGTTGACCAGGACACGCGGAAGGTAGTGCCTTTAGGGCATTGTCGTACCCAGCATAACCTGTCCAATATTCCGCACTGGATGTACCGCGACATGTCAATGTAGGCAAAGTAGTACTTGCCCAGAAGGCGGTTGGCAGCGTTACACGGGGAGTTGTCATTGCAGTCATACACACCTGAAACACAACTAGACATGTCAATGCATTGTATGCGCATATATTCGATGCTAGACATACATTTCATTAGGTGTATTTATCTTATGTACACGTATATATATATATATATATATATATATATATATATATATATATATATATATATATATATATATATATATATATATATATATATATATATATATATATATATATATATATATATCAATGATTTATATGTATAACAAGCACAAACTGAAATAGGATTAACCTGCGTGTTTTTTTTATATATATATATATATATATATATATATATATATATATATATATATATATATATATATATACATGCATACTTGCTATTTCAGTTTGTACATGGTAGTTTCATACATTGATCATTCTATAATGTCAAGACATTGCAGACACACTAGAAAGCTAACACCCAATACATTACAAAAATAGTTGTGTGACTTAGTTGGCTTTTACTTGTTAACACAACTATACTATCAAACAAACCGTCAGGGAATATGCCACCAGGCACAATGGTGTCGCCATCAACACGGAACAACCAGCGACCAAGCACGCCAACATTCGTAGTTAAGTCGACACCTGCAGCTAACTCCGTGTAAGAGTAATCTAGGACGTAGTAGTTTTTCCTATCCCCTTTGTCGAACCCCATCTGTAGATAGAGTAAACAAGCCACATCAATGTTATTGTTGTCATCTTCACCATCACCATCTGCTTCATCAACGATAAACCCATAAATGTTTATCTCATTGTCTGACATTGAATTGTCCAGTTACGTCTCAATAGTTGCAATGACGGCAGAATTGTCCAAATCGTTGACTAGAAGAAATAACATTTCTGTCTTTGATAAAATCCAAACATTTAAGTGTAAAAAGTATGTCCTATGTGTTCGAAACAGTCGCATTGTACAGCTTTGTGTGATAGTACAGGATATGATAGGGGTGAAATATATTACACCAGCTGAGTTGAAGCAATATGAGCATGCCCTTGAAGACATTATCAATGTTGTCTATGAGACGACATGAAAAAAACAAGCATTACTTGTTCGAAATGTATGATAGTAATGTAAATTTGCCATAACGAAATTGTTTAGCCTCCAAGAAGAAATATTTAATTTGTAGAAAACGTAGATGTGAAAACAAACTGTGGGTTGATTGGTGACCTAGTTTACATAGGCGCAATATTTCATATTACCACAACCACATTACAAGTTCCAAAATATGCGAATTTAGCCACAATATTATGTGTGACATATTAAACGATAACGTAATTAGTAGAATCCAATACATTGTGGTAACATCAATATGACAGCCAATATAATAAGCTGGAATGCAATAGTTCTCGACTAGATTATCTACTTGACACGCATGTTGTATCTTGGGCAGCAAACAAACAAAACACTATGTTATTCCTATTGCAGATCGATGTAGTAGTTTACATATTCTAATCTTTAAATGTACTTTGCACAAACGGCATTTCTGGAACATTTCCGAAGCTGCCGTATGCCAAATTGTCGGCCAGATAGCATTCTGTCCCAGATAAACACTATTAAAACATGAAACAGCACGTCCTACTGGAACATGTGTCACCTACGTTTGTTTACTGAGACTTTGAT